>PVJN01023158.1:0-32644 GCA_004026805.1 Lasiurus borealis
GAGGGTATTTGTGTTCTTTTAATTGCTCAATCACGTAACATTGCGATGAGAAAAGCAACTGCATTCCTCGCAGCAAGCTTGTTAGGGAGGTGCTCAGTTTCTGAACAGTTCCCAGGCGGTGCAGCCCACAGCCCCTTGGGAAAGTCGCTGCCTCTTAAATTGCTAACCTTAATCCCTGGTGACCAGAACTGGCCCACAATGAAAGGGCTGGTCCCACAGGGAAAATCAAATAAACAGAACCACACCATGCTCTCCTCCACCAAACCACAACCACTGAAAACAAAACAAAGTGAAGCTCAACAAACCAACGCAGCTCAGTGAGAGTCTGAGGGCAACTCCGTTCCAAACTGTTTCTCTGAATCATTCAGACGCAAAACCAGAACAGAGGACACAAATTGGGAACCATTTAACTTTTCTAAGTGTTCCAACAATTGCCGTCTATATTTCTGTGCCCACAGTCCTGTGGTAGAATTTTTAAAAACGTTTTGGTTTTGCCCTAAACAGTCGTATTTCACCTTACATGAACCCCTGGCCTAACTAAATGGGGCTAGATAAGCCTAAAATAAGTCTTTAAGCCACTTCCAAAAAAATCTGCAGGTCCCTACCCTCTGATACCACATTGGGTCAGAGCTGGAGATGCAGGCCCTTAAAGGGTACGGGGAGGAGTGCAGGGGGGGGGGGGACTGGAAGCATGGAGGCTCTTCAAAGGGGGTCAGAGGTCACCCAGTGATTGCACAATTCCAACCCTTATCTGCCTCATTGAGGTGGTGGGAGGAGAAGGGTCTGGAGGAGGAGCCCCCAAGCCTGGGATGTTGAAGGGAACAAATAAATACCAGGGGCACCTGGCAACGCTCCCAGTTGAGGGAAAAGCAAACCTGCTCTTTGGAGATGTGTCCTGGATTGCTTGGGACCAGTCTGACTGCCTCATAGAAGTTTAAAATCTCTTGCCCTGGAGCTTTAAAGTCAGTCTTTAATTCGTCATTCATTCATCCTGAAACTCATTTTTTACCCTAAGCCCCTTCAGTGTTTGGCAGTGTTTGGTGGAGTGGAGGCAGGGGGGAGGGACATAAGACATAATCCTCACTCTCTCAGAAGCTTTCCTTCTGGTAATATTTAAAAGGAAATGTCAAGTATCCCAGATCCCAGTAGACAAGTGGATCTTTAGTCCAGCAAGTTGGGTTTATTTTCCATATATTTTGCACACAGTGCAGTGGAAGAAGGAGCTCTGTACAGGGGACTTGGATTTGTCTGGAAAATGAGCGAGGGGCTGCATAATCTTGAAACTCCCTCTGGTCCCAGCATTTGGACTGTGTTAATTCTGTTTAATGATACCTATAATAAGCCAAGCACTATTCTGGGTGTGCAAAGAGGAGCAATGTAGAGCACCTGTTCCTAAGCAACTTATAATCCAGTGCTGCTAATAATATGATCATCAATACTGACACCCATAGGAGCAAATGAGATGCGTTTATCCCCAACTAAGAGAGGAGGGGGACTGGGCCATTGAGAAGATGGAAGCAGAGTGCCGGGGACTACAGAGCAGGGTGTAAAGAGTTTGTGTTGAGGTGGATAGGGAGAGGGAGAATCTATGTGAAGTTCATCAGCACAGTTCATTGTACTCCGGGTCCAAAGATCAATAGGATATTATCTGCCAGAGAATGGAAGGAAAAGCACTCCACGCTGAGGGAACAGCCTCGGCGAAGGTGTGGAGTGTGACTGTGGTGGCCCAGCCCAGGTGAGGGAGCGGCCCGCAGGGACATTGGGAAGGCCCATGGATGCACTACCCAGAAATTCTCTACCACCACCTGACCCCTGTCATTGGAAGGAAGAAGGTAAATGGTGTGGGAGCCAAGAAATAGCAAATTAAACTCTGTTCATGGAACGTGTTCAAAGCAGTGGCATTTAGTGTGTGCACCGGGAGATGCCTTTAACATAATTCTTTATCTCGGGCATAAAGAAGAGGGGTAGAGGAGGGATAGAAATCCTTTGCTGGCCCAGCCCAGCCCTTTTCAGAGGCGTATTCACTCATTTGTGGGCTTGTCAGTGTGGCATTGTGTCTGCCCTGCAGAAAGCCATACATCTTACTTTCCAGCCCTCCAGTGGCCTTGGTCCCCCTGAAGAACCCAGTGTTCGCAGGCTGACCTTTCGGCGGGGGGCTCACTCCCCTCCGAGGCTGGTGGAGGGGAGATGGCACGTCCTGTGCTCAAGCCTTCCTGGCCACGGGCGTGCTGACAAGAGTCCTTTCTTCTCCAGGAAGGGTTCGTGCTTTTTAAAAATTTGACTCTCAAGTTCTGAGAAGCCTGTCAGCTGTGTACTTCTACGAGCCTTTTATTTTGATTTTCATACATCTTCTTCCTCCATCTCCAAGACGTCCGGGCCCTCCCAGGGTGGAAGGAGATTTAAAATAAGTCTTAAAGTCACTTGCAAAACTGCTCCCAGGGGTTTCATTTCCTACATGCCGTATAACGGTAAGACGGCCACTGTAGAGAGAGGGGGGCAGGCAGGTGGCCTGCGCGACACTTCTGTTCGGTGGTTTCTGAGCTGGTTGAATACAGCCAATCACTGTCCCTCTCTGAGTCTTTATCTGCAAAATGGGAAAAATGACCTTCCTTAGCATTGCTGTGATGCATGAGTGACAGTTGCCCTGTACCATGCTTCCTAAGTAGCGGCTAATATGGCTAGCATTTTCATTTGACAAGTGATGCTAAACTCCTCTGTGGCTTTTACGGGTCAAGCCCTGTCACCTGGGAAAAAAGTAGCGGACCCCCTATGTGAGCTATCTCACTTATTTGTACCTCCTGGGGTGGCACTCAGCTTCTGCTCTTTCCTTTGTCACGTTCAGATCCTGGAAAGGCTGGCTTTCCCCCTGATCAGCCTCGTGGGGGTGGGAAGATACCATCCCACATCGGGGCAGTCTAGAGAGCCCCGTTATGTCAGGTGTCCCCCACCGCGTCTGAACTCTCCCCATTTGTCACCGCTTTGGCTGAAGGATTGGAGGACCCCTGTTAAACTGAAGTGTGTTATCTGGGAAACACATTAAGGCAATAGCAGCTGGACTCAAATTAGTTTATCAGACGGGGACTGGCCTTGCAGAAGTGAGGGGTGAGAGGGAACTTTGCAGAGCATGGCTTTCCAGGCCAGGGGAGGGAGGTCCTTGGGTGAGCAGGTCTTTGGGATGCCAGGCCTCAAACCCTGCTTTCTGGCCCAAATCTCCTCCCCTCTTTGTTCTTATTTGTGGAGTAAGATGAACTATCCAACTTTCATTCAGGAGATATTAATCACATGCCTGCCATAGCAAGTCTGACAGGCAAGAGAATAAGCAAACGCTGACCAATGTAGGACAGAACTCTTCATGGCAGGGGTGGAAAGGTCTGAAATGTAAGATTCTTCAGCAAAGAGCAGAGCCAGCCTCTGGGGTGTCAGTGCCACCATGGGTTGCACAATACCGGGACCTAGGGTCCTACCTTGTGGCCACCTTGAGGGTATAAGAGAGGTCACACTCAGGGATCTGGGCTAAGCTGGCGGTGGGGTGTGGGGTCACTGCCTGTAGGGGTCAGTGCTGCCTTGTCAGGCCCAGGGGATGGGTCCGAGCCACGAGGGGGGAAAGAGGCCACCAGATGGGAGGAGCCAGACCACACTGCAGGGCAGACCTTCACCAGCATTGTCCCCACCCGCTTTGTCATGCATGGTTAACACAGGCTGATCCCTTCCCCTTGATTCACATCAAAAGCCTTGGTGGAAGATGACAGAAGAGGGAGGAAGGAGAAGAAAGACCCTGGGACAGGCAGCATGGCGAGTGATGGAAAGCTTTCCGAGATGTAGGAGGCTTTCAGAGTGACTTCTGAAAACCTGCAGGGTCGGAATGCCTGCCAGGTGAAGTCCTAGCCATGACCCCTAGGGGACACCCACTGCATCAGGGGATTGTGGGTTACAGCACACCTCACCCCCCCTTTCCATACACCTCTCTGTACGCAGGTCCTCATTCTCTGTCTTCTGCAGGATTCTAACAGTCTTCTAACTCATCTCCCTCCCTCCAGCCTCCACCTTTCAAAGTTGTCCTCTTGGTCTTGCTAGAGAGATCCTTCTAATCAAATCACTCCCTTGGTTTATAAGAATTCAGGGTGGAACTCCCTTTCCAGGGATTTGGCCTAACAAATAGCCCCATTTTCTGCCACGTGATCTTCACATTCTGATCAACAGAACCCGCCATACTTTCTCGCTCCTGCACACCCTTGCACCTGCTATGCCACCTTTCTGGGATGCACCCCTCCTCCCGTGGAACCTGCCTTCATCCTTCCAGATGCAGCTGTGTTACCCCTGTCGTGGTCATAGCTTTTCTCTTTATGGCCCCTCTTTTGTAGCATCTGTCCCACTGCATTGCAACTGTTAGTATATGTGTCCATCTTTTAACAGACTGTGTGTACACACACAGACCTCTGCCCCCCCCCCCCCAAGAGAGAGGCTTCTTTCTGATTTTCAGTATTCAGCAGAGCCAGGTGGATGCGTCATGGCAGACGCTCAAGGAGTGTTTGTTAAGTGAGCTAGCACACGTATGGTCTGAAGGTTTGATGCCTGAAAGGCAAGGCCACAGGATCCATTCCCTTTCATTAAAGTTGAGGCAGATGCCCTCTCTACCCAACCCCACCCTTCCTCCGTACACCAGAAATAGTGGTTTCTATCTCTGATCAGGAAAGATTTTGATAGGGAACTACCAGTAATTGTTCATCCAGTGACTTCCTGGAGATGTGTCGTTTTTAGTGTTTCAGACATCCTAGAAAATGTGATAAACCTGTAGATCTTACCCAGAAAATGCACCAACACCCAGTCTCACAGCATTTTCACAGGTTTCTGGCCTCCACATCTTCCCATCCAGCTTCAGGGATCCCTGCTTAAAACAGCTGCAAGACAGAGATTGTGTTTTACTCTCTTGGCCAATAAGATTTTGCCAAGGTTTATTTTCAGAAAAAATAAAAAAAAAGTTTTAGAGTCTGTTTTCCAAATACATAAGATATTTTCATGTGGATTATGCTTTTTCAAATGACATATGTTTTCAGATGTTCTCTTTCTCTGTTCCCGTAGGATGTGCCCCTTTCCGTGAGGCAGCAAATATTACTGCCTGTGTTTCGTTCTCCAGAAATATGTGTATTGATGTACATAGCATGGCCTCCTGCAGTCATGCGGGGCAAGTCGGGACCCCAGGCAGGATGTGGGATGTGCTGCCTGGCTCTGGCTCAGTCCTCACTGCAGAGGGAGCTGCAGGAACTTAGAGGAGGACATTGTCCACAGGCTTTCCTTTGGGCAGCATTTACTGAGCTCCCACGAGGCACCACACACTGTCCCAGGCACTTGGGGACACGGTGGGGAAAGAGAACAGACAAGGTCCCCGTGTTGTGGAGTTCCTAGCCTATGGGAACAAAGGCAGAAAATAAGCAAGAATACAAGTTAGCTAAGTTCACGCACTGAAAAGGGAAGGAAAGACAGCAGTAATGGGATAGGAGAGTGTGAGAAAGAGAAGGCTGCTGCATCAAAAATCACCAGTCTCTCTGAAGAGGCGGCATTGGAAACGTGACCGTGGGCAGGAATTAGGGGGAGCAGTGGTCCAGGGAGAGGGGCTGTCAGGTGCAGTTCCTGAGGTGGGAAGGATTGAGATGTGGTTGAAGAAAAGAAAGAAAGCTACTGTTGTTGGGGACCTCTGGAAGGTCACTGCCAGGTTAGGGGGAGAGAGGGTGGGAGAGGAAACTGTAGGCCAGAGACTTGGGATTTTTCAACCGTGAAGGAGAGCCAAACCCTGGAAAGTGTAGGAGGGATAACATTTTGATCCCGTTGGTGTTTTTAAAGATGACTTTGAAAAGGCTTAGGACCCACTGTACATCACCTCTCATTTTGAACAGTTTGGGCCACTGCAATTAATGTGTAACACGGCATTCCCATGAGGTGTCACAGGTGTCCATCAGCAAGGGAGAGCCAGGGGTTCCCTCCTGAGGTTTCACAGCAGCACAAATCAGAGACAAGGTCTGGGGGTGGGGAGAAGAGGGCCAGTGCCATCCTGCCTGCCTGGGGGAGCTGAAGGTTCCTGAGCCGTATCAGGGAACTGAAGGTAGCTGAGGACCCCTGCAGGGTCACTGCTGGATGAGGGGATGCTGGACCCAGACTCAGGTTTGGGCAGGAAGGTGAGGAGATGCCCAGCCTCTCAGAGCCTCAGGGGACAGCATGGGTGGGGGCCGCCGGTCCCTAGATGGAGCCTGTGGCGGGTGGGGGTGGCAGAAGAGGAAACAAAGGCCGCAACGCCTCCTCCCCTGCCCTCCTCCGCTGTTGGCTGCTGTTGCCTGTCCCTCCTCACTGGAGGTTCACCATGTTTTGTTTTTAGTTTGTTTTATCTGTGGGGGTGTGTTTGAAAACACTGGAGCTGCGTGCTTCCCTTAGCAGCATAATAAATGTTGCTGAGAGTGGGGTGTAGGTATCTGGGGCGGGGTGGGGAGAGGGTGGGGTGGGTGTAGAGATGGTGGTTATGGTGCATTAGATCCTGAAGTCAAAACTCCAGCGGCTCTGGGGGGATGGCCCAGGAGTGGCCACTGGTGGGCAACTTGGGGGAGTTGGGTGCAAAAAGAAAACGCGGAGGATGCTGAGCACGCGCGCGGAGAGGCGCGAGTTAAGCCTGGGCTCAGGACCCGCGGTGACCCAGGAGCCGCAGCCTGTGGTCCTCAGCCCCGCCCCTATTACACCCCCCCCAACCCCCAACCCCCCATTTATGCCCCCGGCTGCCCCGCCTACCCACGCCCACCCCCGAAAGAGTTAAGAACCGCTCCCCTCCAACCTTTCCTCCCCCTCCCCCTGCCCTCCGCAGGGGTTCGCCTGCCCATTGAAGCGCCGGGGACCACGCGGGGCGGCCCGCGGGGCGAGGGGGCGGGGAGCCGGCCACCAGCCCCTCCGCCACGGCCCCCCAGCGGCCTGCGAGCTGCGAGGCGCGGGCGCTCGGACGCGGAGGGAGTTGTTTGCTTTGGCCGCGGCGAGAGGCGCGGAGCGGGCAGCGCGGGCGCCGGCCCGGGGAGGGTCCCCGCGCGAGCGCAGCGGCCCGGGGCGGGGGGCGAGCCGGCCGCGGGCGGGCGTCAGGGATGCCCGGAGGGGCCGGACCGAGAGGACCACTCCGGACGGGAAGGCGGGACCTGCGGGGCGCTCGGGCAGGTGCTTCGGTCCTCCCTGCGCCCCCTCTCCCCCTCCTCTCCTCCCCGCCTCGCCCTGAAGTAAGATGAGCGTGATGCTGTGGCGCTGGGAGCAGAATAACACCACCATGAAGCTGGTAAGGGTGGCTCCGACCCCTCTCCCGGGCACCGCTCTACTTCTTACCCCCAACCCGCCCCCCTCCAAGCAGGGGTGTCTCCCAGGACGGAAAGCCCCTGAAAGGCATTCCGTCCTGGGCATTTCCCTTGTTGTTTTGAAGGTGGATTTCAGGTTTGGTGTTCTGTTTTGTTTTGTTTTTTAAACCAGGAAAGTCTCAGTGTCTATCGGTGTGAGAGCAGCTGCATGGGGGCGGGAAAAGGCTGCATTATCTCCTGGCCCTTCCACCTAGGAATTCCTGGGGCTCGGGGCTGCACCCGCTGGGGTTAGTCTTCTGCAAGCAGATCTGCCTGCTCCGAGAGCCCCTGATCGGCGCGGTCTTGCCTTCCCACCCGCCCGCCCCCTTTGTGTTTTGATACTTTGGGGATGCACGCGGGTGTTGATCTCTGTTGCGGTTTGGCTTGTTGGGGTTGGGGGCGCGGGGAGGGGGGACGGGGGAGGAGGGAGAACGTGAGCGCAGCTGGAATGAGCGCGGGGTCCTCTTCTCCCGCCTTTCACAATGGCTTAGCTTTCTTTCCAGCTTGGGAGAACCATCTAGGCTGCAGGTACTTTTTCCCTCCTCTGTTTTCAAAAATAACCGCCCATCGCGCCTGGGAGGGCTGAGGAGAGGAGCCTTTTCCTCTGCTCTGGAAGCTCCGTCGTTTCCCCATCTCAGGGAGAAAATGCGATCCGATGGCTCTTTTCTGGGGTTTTCTTTTGTTACTTGTGTTTTACTTGGTGGTGTCAACTGGGGGAGAGAGGTGGGGGACCCTAACTCCCCATCCAAGTCAGCCAGATCTGGGGCCAAGTCCTTGACCCCTTTGGCTGTCAGTTTCCTTCGCAGTAAAATGGGGTAAGTTCTCACCCTGTTGCTGGTGCCAGGATAAGACACAGTATTTGTAGGTTTCTTGGCACTTAATAAGGATACAAAAAAGAATGGCTGTTATAGCGCCTGCCTGGCCTGGCTCAGTGGTTGGACATCGACCTGAGAACCAGGAGGTCATGGTTCGGTTCCTGGTCAGGGCATATGCCCAGGTTGCAGGCTTGATTCCCAATGTGGGGCATGCAGGAGGCAGCCAATCAATGATTCTCTCGCATCATTTATTGTTGCTATCTCTCTTTCGCTCTCCCTTTCTCTCTGAAATCAATAAAAATACATTTGCTAAAAATGGCTATTATTAATAAATTGGAGTTAATAGTTATTGGGGTGAGCTCTTTAAAGATGCAGCAAAAAAAAAAAAAAGTCCTAGCAGTTGCATCGTACTCTAAGATGCTAAATCAACCTAAGCTGCCTCTTCATATAATGAGCTTATTTGTTGGAAAAATGGCACCTTGCTTTTCATACTTCTTGTGTTATGTTTGGCCTGTCTAGCTTTAAGCTACTATTTTACAACTCCGTTTAATGTGCTGTAACGTGAGCAGACGGTATGCACCTTTGCTGCACTGTGTCAGGACTCCAGCTCCCTAATCCTTTCCTGGAATCTTTCGCCAACCAGACTGTGTGGGAGAGCCTAGAGTTTCACACTTTTTCTCTTCAAGCTACACCTGAGTCGCCAGTCTGAGAAGCAGCCCCGGGAAGTTGGGTTCTGATCTGGACTGGATAGCATTGGGGGGAGGGGAAGGGAGGAGGGAAAAAAAGGAGAGAAAGAATTATTGCCCAGGGAGGGGGAAAAGGTGGAGCATGTGTGGGAACAGTTTCTGGAGCTTGGTGGCAGGTGGCCATGGTAAGGGCTGGGATGCCCTCACTGCTCCAATATTGTTTGCCCTTTTGGCTTATGAAGGGAGCTTCCCCAATGTGGGTCAAAGGTCAGCCTTTATAGGATCTGTCTGGGTCTTTAGACCCGAGTTTAACTTTTCAACTTAGTTTTGAGGACCACCCAAGGTAGTGGTGCCCCTCGCCCAGGTGAGGGACGGGCTGGAGGAGCTCAAACAACCTGGAAGCACTGGGGGAGCAGCAGTTATGGGCTCCTGCACCCCTCTGCCCCAGGCCTCAGGCAGGAAGAGGTGATGGCTGCGTCTTGACATTCAGATAGCCTGAACTATGCTCAAGGATGGGCCTTCGCTGTTCTACAGACTTTTAGAAACCACAGATTAGCTGGGGCATGGTTAGTTTGCTTTTTGTTTCTTCGTTTACCCATTGGTTGATGTACCAGATATTGGTGTGTACTTACTCTGTGAGGAGCCCTGCTGGCTGTGAAAGGCTCTGCTGGCTGTGAAAGGCTTTGCTCTAAGGCAGTGGTTCTCAACCTTCCTAATGCCGCGACCCTTTAATACAGTTGCTCACATTGTGGTGACCCCCAACCATAAAATTATTTCCGTTGCTACTTCATAACTGTAATCTTGCTACTGTTATGAACTGTAATGTAAATATCTGATATGCAGGATGTATTTTCATTGTTACAAACTGAACATAATTAAAGCAATAGTGATTAATCACAAAAACAATATGTAATTATATATTGTGAAATATTTATTTCTAATTACAAATAAATGAAATTTTGTCGTGAATCGTGGTGTAGCATGGGCAACAGTCTTCATATGACAACAGTAAACTACATTGCTACCCTTTGCTACACCGAGGAGCAGGTCTGTTGGTTCCTAAGACCATGGGAAATAGGTGTTTTCCACTGGTCTTAGGCGACCCCTGTGAAAGGGTAGTTTGACCTTCAAAGGGGTCTCGACCCACAGGTAGAGAACTGCTGCTCTAAGGGGACTCTTGGTTTGAATTCCTGCCTTGCCAGTTGCTAACCTCTGCATCAGTTTCCCTCTTCTGTAAAAGAGGTCTTCACCGTCCTCTTTCCGAGGTTGTAAACAGGTGAAATGAGGCTACAGAAACAGGACCCAGTTCGGATTCTGAAATATGGGTGTCTATATATAGGAACCACAGTTGTCCATATTATTTTCTTTGAAGGTAAATGAGATCGGACTCTGTCCCGCTCTCCATTGTGCTGTTGCGTGAATGGTTTCTTCTCCTAATGAGCGTGGGGGAAACAAACCTTTCTTACCTTTGAATCATCAGTGGCCCTCAGTAGGGAAGAGCTTGCTGGGCACATCTGGGAAGTCAATTGTGTGTGAATAACTGGTCCAGAATGGGGTCTGGGGCCAGAGGTGGGCGTCTGAACTATTATCACTGATGCAGTTCACGGAACATGAAGTCATTGAACCCACAGCTTGAGAATTCCCTGCTCTGATTGAATAGTGGAACGAAAGGCTTTGTTTCATGTTCTATTTTAAGGCTAATTGGATCAAAAGAAGGCCAAAAGTAATTAGAAGCAAAACGTGAATCTTTATACTTTATCTCTGAAGGGGAACGTGAGAAATGCACCTGCCCACCTAGGGTGGAAAGCAGTAGCTGGTAGATCCTATTTCTGTCCAAATCCCTCCGACAGGGTCACGGGGCCTTTGCTGAAAGTGAGAAGAGGTGACTGCTCAGACCTACGTGCCCACTGGGAGGGGGTAAGCTTGGGGCACAGCACCTGACGTGGGTGGTTCTGACATCCTTATCACGCCCCGTTTCCTTCTTTTAGATTCTTTCAGCATGGAGAGGACAGGGAGGGGCAATGAGGCCACTTCTGGAGCGGCCTGTATCCTCTGAGAACTGGCAGAGCCCAATAACAGGGGGAGAAAAGGCACCGAGAGAGGCCACCCATGCAGCCCGTCCTTGGGTGCGGAGTTAGGCCATCCAGTCAGAGACCCGCAGTCACCGCTCTGTAGGAACTGCTAGTTCCTTGACACGGGGCCTGCTGCACAGTCTCTTCCAGCCTTGGTTTTCTCGCCTGTAAATGAGTACCACCGTGCCTCACAGAGTGACATAGAGAATTACAAAGGAAGTGTGTATAAGGCCCTGGCCGGGTAGCAAAGTTGGTTAGGCATCTTCCTAATGCACCAAGGTTCTAGGTTCCATCCCAAGTCAGGATATGTGGAGCAGTGAATCAATGTCTCTCTCTCTCTCTCTCTCTCTCTCTCTCTCTCAATCTCATCTCTACTTCCTTTCTCTCTCTAAAATCAATAAGTGAAACTTTTTTTTAAAAGTGTGCATCAGGCTTTGAGCTCAGCGAATGGTAGCTCTTGTGATTGTAATACAGAGCAGTAGTGTGTGCATGTCTCTGCTAGGAGAAAAGACAACAGAAACACTCCCAATGTTAATCACGCTGAGCTCTGTCAGAGAAGCAGGGACTTTTTTTTTCCTTTTTGTCTATGCTTTTCCTTATTTTGCAAATTTTCTACAATGACTACATGTTACACTTATCAAGAAAAGGATAAAAAATATTACTCCTAAAGTAATAAAATATTAATCATATTATAGCTAACATGTGTGAAGCCTTATGTACTTTGAGCTTTATTCCATTTCATTCTCATCACCATAACCCTATGAAGTAGAAACTATTATTATCCCAATTATTCATATGTGGACATTAAGGCTCAGAGAATTGTGACTTGCCTGAGATTCCAGGGCTAGTGACTTGTAGAACCTCTGTATTATCTGATGGCAAATGCTGTGCTTTGAATTACCATATTGTAAGCCCTGGGTGCTTTGTACGGGAGAGTGTGCGATGCACAGGTTTGTGTTCACTGCCCGTGTTCCTTCTGTGAGGGGCCTCTGTGAGTTGCTACCCCTGTCATCCCCTTTGGTCAGGCAAATGCTGAATGAGATGGAGAGGAAAGGAAACACAGGGATCAGGACTGGGTTGGGTCATCACCCTTCAGTGTCCTGGAAAACACAGATGAGGCCCTTTCTCAAAGTGAAGGGGAGAGTGGCTCTGAATGAAGAATAATTGAGAATAATGATGATGAGGGAATGTGCCTCTGACCCTTGACCTTTCCCCAGAGAGGCATTGGTCAAAGACCCCCTGGGCCTGTCTTCAGCCAGGCTAACAAGCAGATTAAAAGAGATGGGTTAAAGGGCCCTGTCTGCCTTCCTGTGGTTGTATTGTGCCCTCCCAAGGCAAGGAAGCTGTGGGCACTGCACAGCTCCTGAGGACTCAGGTCCTGGGTTTAAAACACCATGGTCCTTCACCTCTAACTTATCTTTCTGTACATAGACTGATGCTTAACAGTTTCTGCATTTTTTCTGAATAAAGCTCATTGATCATTCACCTAAAGGTACTCCCCTCTTCATTGGAAAATATTTCATTTCCAGTCTCAGGAACTTCTAGAACCTTCTCCTATTTTTGTTTTTTTACTCCTCACCTAAGGTGATGTTTTTATTGATTTCAGAGATAGAGGGAGGGTGGGAGGGCAGGAGAAAGAGAGAGAGAGAAAGAAAGAGAGAGAGACGAGAGGAGAGAGAGGAGAGGAGAGGAAAGAATCCATGTGGGAGAGAAACATGAGTCAGTTGTCTTGCATATGTACCTTAACTGGGAGTTGATCTTGCAGTCGAACCCACAACCTGGACATATGCCCTGACCAGGAATAAAATCTACCTTTTGGTGTACGAGATGACACTCCCACCAACTGAGCCACACAAGCCAGGCTCTCCTGTTTTGTACTCATTATAATTGGCATGAATTTTACCATTTCCCAGGTACTAAAATCATCATGTTTATTTTCTGTCCAATCTAAAAATCTCAAGGCAAGCATTCCACTTGGAGAAACTGGTATGAAATATACAGGAATGTTTCCATATGCATTTCTCTTGTGGGTAATGAGCCATCATAGCCTTGATATGCTTTTCAGAATTGAAACCAAAGCATGTAAGGAAGGTCTGACTCTGGTTAATTAGTGGGAAAATAAAGACTGGAATATTGGGAGGGGAGGAAGGAAAACCCCAGAAATTAGTAAATGCTTTCCTTTGGATGACATTTTGAGGTAACATATATTCCTTCATTTTCGTATTAATAGACGTGGAGATTTGGTAATTGGTCCCTCTGGTGACTTAGCAGTGCTCACATTACTTATGCAATTGTTTCTGTATGAAGCCAGAAATTTTTTTTTTCTTGTTTTGTTTTGTTTCTGGCTTCTGCCAACCACCCAGAAGGCATGTTGCTAGGCTTTTCTTCAGGGTCTCTAGCCTCTCTGATATGTGTGGGCTAGACTGCCAGCTTCAAGCTCAGGGCTCCTGGTGGGGGGACACGGGGGCTGTCCCCCAGGGCTGTTTGGCTCAGATGTCACAAATGTGTTGGTGCTGATGTTGTAGGAGTAGCAGGCGGAGGTGGAGACTCTGTGAAAAGAACCTGCCCTAACACTGAGAATGAGTAATAGGGTGAGGGGTTAGAACGAGTTGAAAGATATTATTTAAACAGAGTAATGAGAAGGTGTGATGGAGATATTTGGGAGGGCTGGGAGGCAGGAAAGGATTTTCCTAGCTACCGAAGGTATTAACTACTTCTGGTTTTTTTACACTGTGGTGTCTGACAAGGGTACGCACCTGCATTATACATTATCTTTGTCCTGGTCACAGAAGGGCTGTGTGCTCACAGGGAATATGATGGGATCTGAAACACACACATATCTGGGGGAAGGGAGGCACTTTAAATAGGATTTACCAGCACAATATGGGGATAGTTCAAGTCCCCTTTCTTCGAAGAAGCTGCCTGACTGCAGCACCCGCTGAGATCTCTCACAGGCCGCAGTGCTCACCCCGCTTGAATCCCATTGTGCCCTAACCCTGCACTGCCTGTGCGTGTTTCTTTTGCCAGACCCAGAGTCATGGTTAGAGGTCACCCTCTATCCCTCTGGGCACTGCCCCCCACTGTGTGTCCTGGGGAGTAAGTATATCATCTCTGAGGCTCTGTTTCTTCATTTGAAAAGTGATGATGATGGTAGCTGATCCAAACATTTTTATCATTTGTCATTTGTTTGATAAAATGAATGTATTCTGAGCATCATCCAGCACATAGTAAGTGCTTATTAAATATCAGCTATTGTTACAAAGATGATGATGCCTTTACTCATTCAACGAATATTTATAAAACACTTAACTATTTACAGGGGAATCACTGGTAAACAAAAATATTTTTGCACGCATGGAATTTGTATTTTAGTGAAGGGGACAAATGATAAGATATATATGTTCCTTTTTGATGAAGATGAATGCTATGTTGAAATATATATCAGGGTAAGAAGGCTTGGGAGGCTAGGAGAGGTCACTTTCGTATAGAAAGGTTAAGGAAGGCTTCACTGCAAATGTGACATAGCTGTGTGATAATAATTATCACTATCACTCCTCAGGGAGGCATTGTAAGTAAATGACTGTGTAATTTATTATTCAACCCAGGACACTTCTGAGAGTGAAAAAGGTGCTATTAACAATCGCATTGGGTTAGAGGTGTAAACCAGTTCTGTCCTGGGCAAGGCCAGATGCCTTTATATTGACATTTGATTATTTCAAGGATAGAGATAGGTTAAAACATAGCAGAGTGACCTGGATTCAAATTCTGGGTTTTGCCACCTTCTAGCTGTGAGATCTTGGGCGAGTCATGTAACCTCTTTGCTCCTCACTTCTGGTGTCTGTCATACACACCTAATAGGGATTTGGGGGGGGATTAAATGAGATACTGCAAATAAAGCTTTCAGCATAGGATCTGGCACCTCATTAGCAGTCAATAAAAATTCATTGCCATCATCATCAGATCAAAGGCCAGAATTGTTCTTTTTTCATACCTCTCCCTGGGAAGGGGTCTAGAGAGGGGTGTAAGGTGCATTCATAAATGTAAGGGTTGGACATTTAGCTGAGCAGTGGACTTGGGAAACGAGTTGTCTAGATCTGCTAAGTAGTTGCTTCCATCCATAAGCATAGAATGTAAGAGTCACCCTGTATTTGAATGCTGGACTCAAAATCGGAAGGTACAGCCACAGCAAGAGCTGGACAGGAGAGTCTGGACGAACAATCTTGGAATGTTAGTTGAGGAAGGGGCCCCTGGACTAGTGGCCCCAACAATCCACAGTGGAGGAAGCAGGGACCCAGAGAGATGAAATGACCTTCCCAAGGCCTTGTGGCCTTTCTCCAGCCGTAACGCATCTGCCATGACTCATCCTGCAAATTGGTGTAACAAAGATTATAAAGAGCAAGGAGAGAGCACTTAGCATTCCACCTGGAAAAGCCATGTTTCTTTGGAAATGGGCCTCAGATGACGTAACCCTGCCCTATCCCATTACCCGGTACTTGGCTAATCTTTGTACAAAACTTGTTTTGGTGAAACTGGAGCCTGGAGAAGCCAACTAAAGTATATTGCTTTCTCATTGTTGAATGCTTCCTAGATTCCAGCTAACATTTAATCTAGAGGGTAAGGTGATATTTCCTGAGATAGCAGTGAGTTCATGTTTTGAAATGAAGTGAGTTTATTGCATTGGTTGGCTTTTTTTTTTTTTAAGTGCTAATGGCAGTAGTAAATGTTCCCTCTAAAAAGTAATGTCTGACTACTGTACGGGGAGGAGCAGGTTGCTATAGACAAGGTAGTTTTCAGTCCTCAGAACTTGTCTCACTGCCTTTTTTGTTAGGTACTATTCCAGATTGAGCTATATTTTGGGGTTAAGAGAGCCCCTTCTTGATTAAATAGATTTCTGACCCAGAGCAATTTGAGGACAACTAGGTTTATCTTACATTATATTTCCTGAGCACCTGGTACACGCTCTCTGTCCTCCCTGCTTCTCAAGATGCTTATCACTCAGTAAAGGCTGGCTGCACACCTCACTCGCACCAGGTAGTGGGGAGAAAAGTGCTATTCATGGACCTTCTCGGATAGCAAGTTGATCACAAAAGAAAAAGAGCATATATATATATATATATATATATATATATATGTATATATATATATATATAATCCAACAGTTTTTAGAAGATGCAATACCTGGCTATTTAGTCAAGGACAATGACCTTTTTCCTTTAAATTGTCAAATAAGAAAATGATAATAGCCAACACAACAATAGCCATCAGGTGTGAATGAATCAAAATTATACCTGTGCATGGGGTTTTTTGTTTGTTTGGTTTTGGTTTTTTTTTTGTGTGTGTGTGTTTTGTTTTGTTTTGTTTTTATTTGGTCAGAAAAAAAGTTTTGTGCCACAGAATTTTAGCAATTAGTTTGTGTGCCATGAGATGAAAAAGATGACAATCAAATAATGCTAGGAATGTGGAATTTGGTGCATTATTCTTTTCACCTGATTCCTGAAAGTGTTCTATATTAACAAAAAATGAATTAGACTTCTTCAGGGAGACAGGTGGAGTTTCAAGGCTACCTATGGTGTTTTTTCCAAGATGTTTCAGTTACTAAGCCCTATTGATTATGTCTCCACAGTGGACATTGTGGATAAGCAGCCCCCTTTCCCCACCACCACCATGCTTTCTGCTTACTTTGACAGAGCAGCACCTGCTATAGCATAAGTCCTGGGAGGGTAGCAGTCGAGTATCCATAATATTTGCATTCCCCAGAACCAACCCAGTACCTGGCACATGCTATGTTTTCATTTAAGGGGCACCTATCAAGTCATCATTCTGATTTTCAATCTATTGCCCAGTTGAATCACATAGAATGTAGGTTGCTTATTGTAGGTGAATAGAGTAACTGGAGTGAATCTGAGCAATAGCTGGCAGGGGGTCCTGGGTTCTCTGTGAGCTCCAAACCAGTCTTGGTTCCAGCTGCAGTAGAGGTCCACTCCAGTTTTAACATTGCTGGAGGGTTTCAAGATTTTGTAGCTGCTTGGGATAGACAAGGCCATGAAGTCAGGCACCCTGGGCTAGGGGAATGCAAGGCATGTGGAGAGCCACCTTGTACCTCCCAAGGGAATGGTCTCTCCTTCCTCCTGCTCTACCCTCCTACACACACACACACACACACACACACACACACACACACACACCAGGTAAGACCTCTTCCCACCCTATTGGAGAATGGAGATCTAGACTGAGGTTGGGGGCAAATCACCAGGCCCTTGATGTTGGAATTCAAATTGAACCCGACAATTTCAGGGTTGTGCGGTGTGTTCCAGGCTGGGAGTTGGTGGGTAGGTTCTGGGGCTCAGCTTCTTGAAGGCAGAGTTTATTTACTGGTAAATGGGTGAGGTGTGGCTGTGCTTTGGGAGTAGTGGGGGTCTGATGAAGATCTTTTAGTTCAGATATATAGTGACACATGTGGGAGAAGGGACACTGCAGCCCATTCCAGCTGTCCCTTTGCATTCCCATGGCCCAAGACTGTCAACTGGAAAGGTGAGTTTCACAATTACCCCAGGTTCTGAACCCTGGTGTGTGTTTCAAGTATTCTGGTGGGTTCTGGGTAATGCAAATATGATGGAGATGTCAGCTTTCCTCCCAGAGCTTACACTTTGGCCGGCTTCTCTAGGTAGATTAAGTGAAACTAAGGTCGCAGCATGGAAAGTTATGCTGGTGGGGGTCTGGGGGAGTTGACAAGGCTGACCAAACACTTGTCAAGGGCCAGCAGCAAAGAAAGGGGGTTTAAATGATTTCTGAGGCTTTTGACTTGGGAAACCTGGGCTATACTATTGCCCCTGAGCAAAATCAGAAAGTCAGCAGGAGTAGCAGGCTAGAGAGAGGGGGGAATAAGACATGATGGGTTGGTTTGGTAATATCAGGTTGAAGTTTATTTAAATCATTTTTTTTCAAGTTTTATTGAATACTTAACTAAACTGTGGCCCAAACTGTGCAAGGGTTCTGTGAATGTAACATAAATCAGCACTGTGTCCTCACGCCTCCTCCCTTCCTAGGGACAAAGACACATGGCCTTTGTTCACCTGTGAAATCACCTTGCTGGTAAACACCTATCAACTCCCCAAATCCCAGACTTCTGATAAAGTGGAAAGAACATGAGTTAGGCCTGAGTGCAAAGGAAAGCTGCTTGCCTTCTCTCTCATGAACTGGACACAGAGCCGACTTAACATAACGGGCTCCCTTGACTCTCAGGTGGAGAAGCTAAATTAAAAAAAAAGAGGCAGATGTGTTTGCACCCCAGCTGCAAAAGAGACTGCATGGAGCCCAATTCCTGCCCTTAAACACAGTCTCTCCACCCACAAGTAAGCGGGTGGTGGGGGCCAGTGCGAGGACCTCAGAATGCTAATCTATGCTAGGTCAGATTAGGCACAGCACCTCCCGTGGGTAGGGAGAGGGAAGTCAGTATTTCTGGGTTCACAATCTTTCAGACCCAGAGCCCAGCGGTCCTCAGACTCAGACCTACTCACCACTTCCTTCTTCGGGGAATCCAAGTGGGATCTTGGAAAAGAGGGTAAAGTGGGGCAGTTTCTGTTCCTCCTTCACATGCTTCGCTGTCACCCAGCTCTTAACAGACCCACTGGGGAGGCCAGTCTAATCTGAGGGAACATGGGCACACGCTTCTGCAAATTATTGAGCAAGAACTGTGTGGCAGTCACTGGTGTGCACAGGAGAACTGTGTGCTGGGAGCTGCGGTCTGAAGCAGGAGCTAGGAACCCTGCACAGACGGTAGGTGAAGGGTGGTGGGAGACCCGAGGAAGGCAGCCAGCACAGCACATTGATTTTTGGAAACAAGAAGAATTTGGTCCAAGTCACTGTGACCTTGGGCAAGTAACTAGCTTCTCTGGGCTCCAGTTTCTATATCTGGAAGACTGGTGGACGCTTTTCTGGCCGGGATGTCAGAAACCTTACAGAGATACGCATGTGACGATGGGGTGATGGCACAACTAGAGCGGCTGCCCCCCACGGCAGATTCTGCTGAATGCAGACACAGCTTCCTTATGGAAGCCTTACAAATCGAGGGCTTGGTGCTGGGCTTCCAGAGAGGCAGAATTTGGGGCAGGAGAAAGGGAGAGGTTGCAAATCAGGTGAATGGTGAAAACTCACATTCTTGATTTGCTGAAATTTCTCCCGTAGTTTAGCTGCCAGGGGACATTTTGGGTAAGACCACTGGGTTCTAGCTCAGAGAGGACAGACTCTTGCCAGGAGCCCGGATGCCGGCCCGCTTTTTCTTTCTCCATTCTGAGTAGTGTGGTTCCAAGGACAATTTAACATGAATGCTTCACATTTAATATGTCCCAGATGTGGTGCTCAGTAACCCCTCAAACTGTCTCCCTTCCACACTCTTCCCACTTCTGGAAGTCAGGCTCTCTTAACCTCAGCGCTGTTGACATTTGGTGGGGGCCAATCGCGATTTGTTGAGGGGACTGTCCTGTGCTTTCCAGGATGTTTCGCTGCATCCCTGGCTCCTACCCACGTAGAATATTTAGAAGCAGCTGTGATAATCAAAAATGTCTCCGTAAATTTCTAGATGTCCCCTAGGGGGCAAAATCAGGGCTGTTGAGTTTCACTGCTGTTGAGTTTCACTGCAGTAAACTGTTTTGCCATTTACCAGCTGCTCTACCCAGAGCTTGAGGCATCATCCTAGATCCCTCCTTCTTCTATACTTCTTCATTCCCATCAGAAACTTCTGGGTGAACCTCCCAATAGATCTGACCTCCAACCACTTCTCATTTATGCATGGACAAGGCACCATCACCTTTCACTCAAAACTACAGTCATCTGCTAACTGGTCTTCATCGTTTCATTCTTGTCCACTTCCAGTTGGTATCAAAATAGAAATGGTGACACTTCACTCTCCTGCTTCAAGTACATTTCAGTGGCTTCCCTTGCATGAGGAATAACATCGCAGCTCCTCACGATGGCTTAAAAGACCTTGCACCATTTGCTCTGCCAATTCCCCTGTTTCATCTGCATCTTCTTTGATTGCTCACCAGGCAACAGCTGCACCATCTATCTTGAGCTCACCAAGGGGAGTTGGCCTATGGTTTCCCTTGACCTGAACGCTCTGCTCCCCACTTTTCACATGACCAGCTCTTTCTCACCCTTTAGGACTCACTGAAATGGAGCTCCTTTATTGAGACCTTCCCTGATCCGTCTATCTCATGTAGGTCTCCCTTTCAAAATCTTAGTCCCTTGTTTTTTCCTTCATCACACCTGTCTCCATTAGGGGCTGTCTTCTTAAGACACATTGCTGGCCTCCAGGAAGTCAAGAATCATGCTTTGACTGCTTTTTGAAAATTTATTTTTTAAAAGTTTATCTTTATTGTTTAAAGTAGTACAGATTTCCCCCCTACTCCCCTTTCATTCACCCCCTCCATCGCACTCCCACCCCCTTCCAAGGTCTTCCCTGCACTATTGTCTGTCCATGGGCTGTGTATATAAATTATTTGGTTAATCTCTTCCTGCCTCCTCCCCCTTTCCCTCTGAAATACGTCAGTCTATTGCATGCTTCAATGTCTCTGCATCTTTTTTGTTGGTCAGTTTATTTTGTTGATTAGATTCCACATATGAGTAAGATCATGTGATGCTTGTCTTTCTCTGACTGGCTTGTTTCACTTAGCATAATACTCTCCAGGTCCCTCCATGCTGTCTCAAAGGTTAAGGGATCCTTGTTTTTTATAGCTGCATAGTATTTCATTGTGTAAATGAACCACAATTTGACTGCTTTAAAACTATCTTTACTACCAGGTACAAGATAGATGCTCAGTAACTATGTTGACTTGATAAATGAAATAAGTTTATCATCCTTCTTAAGGAAGAGATATGCCATTACTTTAGCTTAAAATTGGTAACAGCAGAACTCTGGAATTAGAATTCCAATAAAATAAGTAATATGCCGGTTTTCTTCTTTGAACTCAGGACTATTAGCCCACTGACTGATAAAGAGTAGCTTCCCATGAAATAATTGCTAAATGGATGAATGGGTCATTTTTTATGAAGTAAGGATTCATGTAATAGATGGAATATGAATGCAAACTAATTAAAGTAAATAGGTCTTAAGCAAGTAGCTGAAACCCAAAGGTCATTCTTTGACCTTCCTAAACCTTTATGTGGAGGATTTGATCCCATATCTCCAGCTCAAGTGTAAGACACTGATGCTATTTTCAGCCATTTTTGTTATGTAGCTTTTAAAAGTGTAGCTTTTAGAAGTAACCAGGAAATGTGGATGTCAGGCTGCCTGCCCTGTAGTAAGTGTCCAATACATGCGTGTTTACATGAATCAAGACACTTCAGAAAAAGAGGTAAGAATTAGGCAGTTGGTATATAGGGAAGTATACTCGGGCCTCACCTTGGAAATGAATCAGCGAGTCAACAGACAGACAAATTTAGAGACAGACAAATTTATAGCCTCCAGAATTATTCTCCAGTGGGAGAGATGAAGACTTTGAGGAACAGAAGAGCATATAATTATACTGAACAACATGGTACTGTTTTGAATACGTTCTGAGTTGCTTTGAATGCATGTTGGGGCTTTTCCCCTCTTCCTGGACCAGCCTCTCTGCTGTTAGAAGCATTGAGAAGTAATGAAGATTCTTTACATTCTCAGACTGCTTTCTGGGAATCCTGCAAACTCCCGACTTCTCTGATTACTCTTCTCATGGCTGAGTTCAAGAGCATTTTGAAAACTCGGACTTTGAATCTGGGAAAATGCTTTATGACCATTTTTATGACCTCAAAGCAACCCACTAAGGCAAGTTATTTCCCTCTCTTTGCCAAAGGGGAAAAACCGAGGGCCTGGTAAGTTGCCCAGGATCTCCCGGCCTCAGAGGCTCACTCTTGGGCGGCTCTCAAGTACCCGGCCACATGCCGTCTCCTTCCATTAGACGTGCTTTGGCTGCTCTGAGAATGGCCTGTCAGCAGCTTCAGCCCACATTTGCAGGGACTCCATGATCTCTTCGGGAAGGAGCAAGTTTCAGAGAACCATATATTGTTAGATTTCAGTGCAAAGTTCCTGTGGTCGGCAAACTGCGGCTCGTGAGCCACCTGCGGCTCTTTGGCCCCTTGAGTGTGGCTCTTCCACAAAATACTATGGCCTGGGTGAGTCTCTTTGAAGAAGTGGTGTTAGAAGAAGGTTAAGTTTAAAAAATTTGGCTCTAGAAATTTCAATCGTCGTACTGTTGCTATTTGGCTCTGTTGACTAATGAGTTTGCCGACCACTGCTCTAGACCAAGCCAACCCTTTTGTACTTGGGCCAAACGGACATCCAGAGAAGGAAAGTTACTTGCTTAAGATCACAGCCCAAAGTCTACTTTGAACCCTGTGCCTTTTTTGTTTCCAACACCGTTGTCACTCATAGAAATGTGTCTTTAGCACCCACAGGATTCATTTTTTTAGAGACAGGACAGCTCAGTGAGCAGTGCAAGGGCTTTTTTTGTTTGTTTTTTGGAGAGGTAGTTAGGGCAATGGTTAAAGCAAGGCTCGAGCCAGCCTGCCTTGGTTCCCATTCCAGCCCCATGTGACCTTGCTTAACTGGGCCTCAGTTATTCTCATCCGTGAAGTAGGGATAGTCACAATACTTCCTCATCTGGGGTGTGCTGCAGATTAAGTGGATTAATATATGTACAGTTCTCAGGACAGTACTTAGCATAGTGTACGGACTACACAGAAGTTGCTTCTCATTATTTTTGGGTGAATCTTAATTGCTTTGAGCTGGCTGTGTGATCCTGGGTAAGTTATTTGACTTCTCTGAACCTTGGATTCCTCTTCCGTGGGAATAATTTTGGCCCCGCAGAATTGTTGAATAGATTAGAGATTGTGCCCATGAAGCCTCTGGCTGAATAGTAGGTGCTGAGTAAATGGCCGGATCTTTTACTGCCTCCAAAGGTGTGAGAATGTTGTGTTTGTGAGACAGGTGGCACAGCTTCTGCCGCCAAGTTGGTGCTAAATTGTTCTTTCTCTTTCTGTTTGTAAAAAGGAGCACTGCCAGCTTTAATGACATTCACTTAGAATATTGCTTGTGTTTCTTATTAGTTAGCATTTAACTGAGGTGGCCAGCTCTGTTCTGTGCCTTCACATGCATTCTCTCATTTAAGCCGCTCCATAGTCCTATGACGTAAGTGCTTTTAACACCCCCATTTGACTGATAAGGAAACTAAGTTTCAGAAGATGATAACTTACCCTGAGCTACCGAGAGGATTAGCCGCGTTGTTGAATCCAAATCAATCTGGTTTGAAAATCTATACTCTTAACCACTCACTGCTAGGAACTGTGCCAGGTGCTGGTTGCAGGTGAGACCCATGGGGTTTGACATGGCTCATACCGAGGACAACAGAGGAGGATGGACATCTCCCGGGTTAACCATTACCACCTCACAGCTGCCAGGTGATTGGAAGCCGAGGCAGGAGACCTGTCTCCTGGAATCCTTCCCCCTCGTGTTCCCACCCCACCCCACACGCTGCGTACACCAATCTGCTCCAGCCTTTGAGCGCGCCTAGCCCGCTAAGTTCTCTTCCTGGGCAGGTACAGAGCCAATGGGGAGCAGACATTGGCACACATGGCAGGTCTCCAGGCCTGAAGCTGGGCAGGAAGAAGCTGGTCCCAGGAGTTGATCAGAGGAGCATCTTAATGGGCCGAGGAGAGAGCTCCGTGCCATTGCTGTGGCACATGACAGCAGGGTCCGGGTGCTGTAGCGTTCTTCCCTTAGAAAGAGCGCCCAGGTGAGAACATCCGTGACTGATAGCCTTTCTGAAGCTAGGTAAGAGCTTGGGCAAGCAGAGCGGTTGGCATCCTGGCTGTGCCCATCCAGAGAGCGGGCAGGCGGCCTTCCTAGAGGAGAGCCTGGCTGGGCGAGGGCCCTGGCCAGTAGGTGTGGAAAGCACCTGGGTCTTGGGATGAGCTTTGACAGACTGCAGCTCTGCTGTGCACCAGGTACAGCCTCTGGGCCTCATTTATCGCCCTGGTCATTCCTTCCCACCACGTAAGAGGATTTCTATTGGGTTACAATGTGGATCTCTGTGAGCAGAGGTGTTAACATGGTGCCAGGCCCCTAGCAGATGCTTTACAAATATCCTGTGGGAACCTCTTTCTACGTCCCGCGTGGTTCAGGGTTCCCGGGTCACGGTTCGGGTTCTGAAGGAGGCCGCACGCAAACGAAATGAGAGACTAGAAAACATTAATTTGGCGATATTGGGGGGCCAGGCGGGAGCCTTCCTCTAGTGGAAAGGACTGCCCTTTGCTCTGGCATTTTTCTCCCTTTTATTAAGGCTTTGGGACATACCCCTAGCCTTTAGGCAGGAAATAACAGAAATTAACATGATACAAACAGATAGTTTCAACTAAACAATGAGTAATCAGCTCTGACCTTTCAGAGCAATTAAGGTTGGCCAGCCTTCTGGCCTCCCGTTTACATCCACCTAGTGAGAACAATATTTAGTCTTCGACAATATCCACCTTCTTCTTCCATCTCTGCACGGCCCCTGCATCCAGAAGGGTCTGGCTTGGGCATGGGTGGTGGTGGGGGTGCCTGCTGTTCACCTGCATAGCTAATTTACATACCTAAGTGGTAGTGGGAGGTGATTAAATTAAGCAACTGAAGGATGACCCTCCCTCCTGCCTGTCTCATAATAAATACATACCTGTGTCCAGGTCTTTAGGAATTTCCATGCCAGTGACATTTCTGCCTCTCATGGGTCCCTTAGCCTCCCCCTGCAACCCCATGAGTTCTTCCAGAAGTCAGAACCTCACTGCCAGGGGGATTCGGATCTAGGCCATGGAAAGCATGGCCCCCCTCTTGGTGCCAAGCCCAACCATGGTCTGCAGCAGGAGGGCACTGGGGGCCCAGGCGTCTCTGCAAACTCCAGCAATTACAAAACAGCCTCTGCCAGGATTCAACTCTGGTTTATGTCTCCCCTCTGGAACACCCTTCTCTATTCGAGACTTCCCGCTTCATTACTAGGTACCCTTAATACTCTTATCTCCGCATGCCTCTGGGTTTACCGATGCGTATGCCAGAGCACATTCTTCCTTGAAGTTACAGTTCCTTCTAGGGAGGTTCTGGGCTTTTAACTTTGAAACTACAAAGTAAGAACAGGCTCTGGGTGTGGGGGCGGGGAGACAGAGAAAGACGGGGAGCTCAGTTTGGAGGGAACCAGTTGTCTTTAATAAGAATGGAGGTACTGCCCTGTGCTTGTATCAGTGCACACCTCACACAACATTGCTGCTGTTAAGTGTGCTTCCCATCTCTGCTTTAGAACTAATGGCTGTGCATATAATCAGCCTCATTTTTGTTTTTACAGTTTGTGTGTACTGCATCTCCTTTTGTTTGAATTGACTGTTTGGGGGTTACATTGGTTTGCAAAACTATACAGGTTTCAAGTGTACAATTCAAGAAAACAACATCAACACACTGTATCATGTGCCCGTGGCCCCAAGAAAAGTCTCTTTCTGTCCCCATTTAATCACTCTTTGCCTACCTCACCTACTCCCACCCCCTTTCCCTCTGGTTGTCACCATGCTGCTGTCTGTGTCTGTGTGTCTATGTATACATGTTTTTAGGTTCATCCCTTCACCTTCTCTCATACATTTCCCCAGCACCCCTCCCCTCTGACAGCTATCAGTCTGGTTCCATGCATCCATCCCCGTGTTTCCATTTTGCCCATCGTTTATTTTGTTCATATAATCAGTCTCACTTTTCTGATGATTGACTTTAGAAAAGCCAATCAATTCAAGTAAAATTCCAGCCAAGTTGTAACTATTTATTGTGGCAGCTTTGATTCAGCGCCGAAGTGGGCCTGTCTTTTTCAACTGCTTTTTCTCACCGCCTTCAGTCTCCGCTGTGATCACCTGGCCCACGCCTCTTGCACCTGGACTGTTCCAATTGCCAAGTAACTGCATCCCTGTTACCATTCCTGACCTCCCCCCTCCATCCGTTCTTCTCACTAAGTTTTGAAAACATAGGCTGTGTTGCTTCCTGTTTAAAACAGACCATTGCCGAAACCGGTTTGGCTCAGTGGATAGAGCATCAGCCTGCGGACTGAAAGGTCCCAGGTTCAATTCCGGTCAAGAGCATGTACCTTGGTTGTGGGCACATCTCCAGTAGGAGGCGTGCATGAGGCAGCTGATCGATGTCTCTCTCTTATCCATGTTTCTAACTTTCTATCCCTCTCCCTTCCTCTCTGTAAAAAAAAAAAAAATCAATAAAATATGTTTAAAAAACAAGCAAACAAAAAACAACCGTCCATGGCTTCCCCCTGCATGGAGAAAACCCAAACACGCCTGCCATGCCTTAGGAGGTCCTGCATCACTGGCCCCTGCCTGCCTCCTGCCAGCATCTCACACCACCGTTTTCCCTGTGGTGGCAGGCACTGGGGATGCTTTTCTGTTCTTATCATTTTGAGCTTTTCCCCACCTCTGGGTCTTTTGTCTTGTTTGTCGTATTGCTCAGAACCTTCTTAGGTGGCTCTTCACCTGCAGCTTCCTTCTCATTTTATCAACAGAGAGGGCTGCTGCCTGGCCCCCAACCATTCAGTCACTCTCTGTACTTCCCTGATATCACACCACAGGCACCGAAATTGCCTTCCTTTTAAATGTGTTAACTTGTTTATCACCCCTTTTACCAGGTTTGCATGTAAGTTCTGTAACTTCAGAAACATGTCTATGTGGTGTTTCCTGAACCCTGGTACCTAGCACAATGTCTAGTTCAAAGGTAGGGCGCAATAAATATTTGTCAAATGAATGAACGACCCAACAAACAGGCAATATACTTGAGCAGGGTCCTCTGAAAAAGAACTTGGAGTTGTAAGGAGACTTCCTCGAAACTCACCTAAGCCATCAGGCGTTTCTCTTGCCCTCAGCAGTTGTGATGTTGCACTGTGGTGTCTTACATTGTGTTTCTCGCATCCTCTCTGAAATCCTAGAATTGTGGACAGGCCCTGGAGCAGCTGAAGAACCCCACTCAAACTGCCTTATACAGTAGAATGACCCTTCACAAAACACTGTGAACCAATGTGTTATTTACTGAGACTAAAACATCCATTTCCCCAGAGACATTTTCCCTTATCAGACCTATTCTAGGATGTGCTTTGTGACATCTGAGCTGAGAATGACTGTGGTGGGTCCACTGGGACTTTGGCCTCCTCCTGCACGGTTAGTACTGAGATACTTTCTTGGCATTTTTCCCAGCCTTTTCTCTTATGCTGGGTTTTGCGGGGGGACCCTGGGTGCCAGAAGCATTTTTAGAGGATGGCTGGAGAGAAAATCACCTACTTCCGCTCCCTCAGGTAATTGTGAATCTGTGTCCTGGAGTTGGGTTGGCTCTGTGGCTGAGAGAGTCGGCTACTTTTATTTGGTGCCAACTGTATGCCACCACAGCTGTTGGTTCCTGACTTCCTGAGCCAGTTCCTCAGCAGGGAGCTAGTGCCTGTGCATCCCAGTGGGCACCTGGAGTGTAGGCACACGGCCCTGTGCGACCACTCCCTGCCCCAGTTTTAGAGGGGAGTCAGCTCTCTGCCCTGTCATATCTGGTTGGAAGAGGAGGAGCCCATGACTTTGAGAATTGCCCCCAAACTCTACACTGGCAGGAAGGAGGGGAGATAGATTGCTCAGCCCAGTTTCAGTATCATTTATCCTCATAAATATTCACAAGGATCCAAAATAAGCAAGTATTTTTAAAGAGTATGTCCAGATACTAACATTTTTTCCCCCAGTTAACATTCTTTTATTGGAATAATTCCTTGCAAACTTCTTCTCCCCCAACACTAGTATAGATTCCTGCATTATATGTATTGAAAACTGCATTTAGATAAATACATTCAATGAAAGACAATCATTGAAATAAATGATTTCATCTAGAAAATGTCACTGCATCTTCCTACCCTGCTCAGCACCTGTGCAATAGCAGGCAGGTTCCCCAGCTTCTTTTCCCAGGCTCAGAGCGAAGCCAAAGAAGCCACCGAGGGTGAGTCACCTGCCCTGTGCCTCAGTCTGTAAAAGACTGAAATTCCGGACTCCATCCAACAGCCTTCCTGCGAGGCCAAATTATTCCCAAGACTCTGAGAAGAGACGTGGGTCAGAAAGTTATTTAAAGTGAATTATGAACGTTCTCAGAGTCATCTGATACTATCCTGATAAGCCAAGTAGATTAGATACTTGAAATTCCTCACAAAACAGTTGTAAAATTTGACTTGTCAGTGTTACCCAAGCTTACTCTTATATCATATTCATAACTTTTGCCATATTTGTCCACTACTTGTGTTGCTTCTTTATTCGTTTTTTTCAATGGACTACTTAATTTGGAGAACTTTATTTAAAGAGGAAACACTATTTCTACTATAAATGCAAAATCTTGAAAGTCATGCCACCAGTGCCTGGTTTCCACTCTCTGAAAAGCATAAGTCAAACTTTTACTGACCAGAGGGAAAGGAAGGCAGACCCCGGACAAAAGGAGAAGCTACTGGATCTCACAGAATGGTCAGAAAGTCTTGGTCTAACTCTTACTTCTGAGAATTCATATGGATTGGAAAGTATAGGGAACATTTGTCCCAAGGATAGATCTGATTTTATCATTCAGATTTGCTCTGTGACAAATGTAGATGGTTCTTTCTTTTCCCAGCATAAGATTTTGTTCAGACTTTGAGGTCTCCTTGGCCATGCACACTGTTGGGTAATATATACTCTTATCTGTCAATTGCACAGATTGTAATGGCTTTGGGAGGTGCTGTGGGAAGGTGCCTGTTTAAGTTGAGATGGCTCCTAGGGTGGTAATAAATGTGGATTCCTGATGGACTGATGTAGTGAGTGGCTTTTGTGACCAGGACTACGTGTTAAACTGCATATAAATAATATGGTACATAGTTACTGAGCTTGAGAAGCTGAACAGCAAATTGGGGACTTGACTAGTTAGTGTCAATCTAGAACCTGAGAATCATTCTAGGTAACTCAAGCAAGGAGGGATTTAATATAAGGAAATGGTAACATGCAAAATTGTAGGAAGGACAGAAGTTAGGAGGGTACAGTTGGAGTCTTGGTTTTAAGGTCAACTCACCATAGCTGAAATCTAGAAGGGCAGAAACTCTTATACTATCCTGTTGCCTCCACCCACCTACCTCTGACTCCCAGGAAGCTGATGATTAGGTGTTAAAACCTGGAGTCTACTTTCCACAGTCACTCTCATATGTTGGAATTTGCTTGCCAGGCCCCTCTACCTCATTCCTGCCTTCCAGACCTCATGCAGATGCAGCTAATTGGAAGAATTTAAATAACACTCAGAACCTTAGCTGCAAGGGAGTCCATGATATACTTCCTGATTGCAAAATACAGGTGAGAGAGAATATAGGAGGGGATAGAAATGGATACTGAGTGCCAATAGACATCATAACCATGAAGAGATAAGGCAGAGTAAGTGCAGGGTAAGTGTTCAAATCTCATCTACATGGTAACAAGCAGTGAGTATCAGTTAGGTCCCAGGAAGAGGAGAGCAGTATTGGCTTGATCTGGACCTTGCAGAATTTTGGTCAGAGTGTGTAGGAAGATTTTGATCAGAGAAAGAGGTGGAGCAATGCAATGATACCAACCTATCTTTTAGTATGAAGGCTTACCAATCTCTAATTTTTTTCTTTATCATTTACTAGGTTCCATTACATTATACTGAAAATGTTTTACATGCAGTGTACCCTTCTTCCTCTGAATGTTAGTTCTCTTCATTTTAGCCACAGAGAGCCCAAGTTACCCACCCAAGGTTACACAGTTATTAGACAGATGAACTGTGATGCTAAACCCAGGTTGGCCTGCTACTAAGGCCAATTACTAAGCCACATTGCCTCTTGGTGGGGGAAGGAAGGGAGGAGGCTTTAATTAGTCATAAATGTTGTGCTAAGGATTCTGGACTTGATCTCAAATGATAAAAAGGATCATTGGAGGTTTGAAAGCAGAAGAGTGACTGGATGGAGGCGTGCAGGTGGTTCTAGTAAGAGAATGTGGTTTGATTGACATAAGAAAAGGTCAGAGCCAAAGAGCATTAAAGATAAGAGAAGTTGATAGTACTTTGTTCCTTCAGGTTTTTCCTCCCAATTTTCTTGATTGGTTTTTCCAAAGAGGATGAGCTCCTTTCTAACCATTCCTGTATCCCAGGTGACTCTAGGCTCTCAGTTTGGTCAGTGAAGCAGATTCCTTCCAAAAAGCATTTTTTTTCCTTTATCTACTGGTAGTTTTGATCTTAGGCTGTGGCCAGTTTTCCAAATCATTTTCTCTCTTTCTTCTTTGTCCTATTTTTTTCATGCTTTGACCATGACGCTTTTGATTTATCTTCCTCCTTGAGCTGTTCTCATCATGGTAGTCAGTGGGAGTGGGCCAGCCTCTGCAGAAACAGATAGTGAGATGTGGCATTTCTGGTTACAAGGAGCCAGTTCTGGGATAGGGTATGAATTTTCAAATCAGAAATCTTTGGTTCAAATCCCTCTTCGGCTACTTTGTGTTTGGGGCTCAGAGGACTTGGGGAAATCACTTGGCCTCCTAGAGTACCAGTTTCCTCCTGTCCAGAGCAGGGATGATGCCACTGACACTCAACAGGTTGTTGTCAGGATGCAATGAAGTCTTGCGTGGAGCATTCCTCATGGTGGGAATGCACATATGGTAGGAGTTCTGGGAATGCTTGTCACCTTCCCTTTTTAGTATTTTGCGATCTGTGGGAGGCGGTTCTGCCAGTCAAAGTCAATTGGTGTGAATCTGGTTCTGATGATTTGGCCTCTGGGGCTTTCCTGTCCTAGTGGTTTCCTTCCCTCTGGTCCCTGGTCCCTTGGATAGACAGACACATTCCAGACCCACCCAGGAGAAGGGCCCATGAGCCAACCCTGTGTTCTGGTGCCTCTCAGTGAATACAAGCCCAGTCAAATGCCAATGGTTGCTGTTTAAATTCCCCCAGAGATGCAGCATGCCCACTCAGCCCACTGAAAGTGTCTCTTCTTTTTCTCTCATAGAGGAACTATGCTTCCTTCTCAACATAATAAACCCTCTGACGTGAGCTTCTTGACAACTCCCACTTCTCTGCCAGTGCAAAGAGTTTGAGGCTTTTGCAATTCTTCAAGCATCTGGCCCGTTTTATCCAGATGACATTTGGAATTTTAATCTTCAGTTATGGGTTTTCATAAATCTGGATTGGAAATCTTCACTGCCAATCTCATTGGCTGTGGGAAAATGGCTTTCCAAAGATGTGGGGAGAGGGTGGTTCGTGCATGTGTGGGGATGACTAGAAAGTACAGGGGGTGTTGTTGGAAAGGAGGCTGTGGATGGGGTTGGCACTTATTTCCTGTTGTGGACCAAGCACTGCTTTTGTGGAACTTGACTTTGGAAGCCTGAGATAGGGATTTGGGGTTCAGAATTTGCACCGTTCCAAGTACTTTACATACATTATCTCACAGGTCCCTTCACATTGATACTTATTCATACACAGAAAATCTGAGGTTCAGGTATATTAAGTAACTTCCCTGAGGGAAGGTCAAGGGCGGGGGAGGGGGGTTGTTTAAGTCTAGGTTTAACTGACTTCAAAATCTGTAGCTTTTCCAGTGTGTCTGATTGCCTCCCATTAATCTCTGGATCCTTGGAAGCAAAATTCCCAAATCCATAGATCTGAAACACTGAGAACACCCTAGCTAGCATTCTTTTAACCCCTCCAGCACCCACCTCCTTCACTCTGCTCAGGGGGTAGAACAAGGAGATGAGGTAGGAGAGGTGAGCCCAGGCTGGGCCCTAAAAAGGCTTTGCCAAGGTCAAAGAAGTTGGGACTTCACCCAAGATAGGGGGTAATATTCGAAAGTTTCAACAATAAGTGGCCAAATCCACACATCGCCAGTTATTGAAGGCCCACTCTGTGGCCATGTATAGCCATCCTTTTCCTGTTGGTTAACTGGAAGCATTCTTAGGCCACTGTGAACTCCCAGAGACCCCAGTACACCAGTGAGGACCCCAGAGATCCTAGGCTCCCTGGTGGGGTATTCCCAGGAGAGAAAATGTATATAGGCTTTAGAAAGGTGCAGAACAGTAGAGAGGGTGTTCTAGGTTACAGATCTTCACTGAGTCAATTCTGAATGTTCAGTGAATGTGAAAATGCTCAGTGTTGTGTCCCTGTCACCTAAACTCTGCTAAACAGCAGCAACCCCAAGCAAATACAGGGACCCACCCAGTGAGTCTCAACATGGATAGGCAGTGTGCGGTTGGGAACCAGTTGCCTGCTATGTACGATGAATCTGGTATCTCCCAAAATGGACAACTTGGGTGCTGGCCAGGGCATCTCTTGTGACCTGGAGCTTCCAGAAGTTTGTCACCTGCCTCTGCCAGGACAGTCCAGCATTTGCTTGTTTTGCCTGCACGGCATCTGCAATCTGTTAGGAGTACGGAGTTCCAGAAGCAGCAGCAGTAGCAAGAAGACAACAGGTGTTGGGTGCTGTCTGACCTCTTCCTTTGTCTCCCCCTTGCCTTAATTCCGCATGTATTGGCCAGAGCACCAGAGCTCTGAGCGACTTTACCTTGTGTGGACCCGTGAGACTTGCAGCAATCAAGAGGAGGCTGGAATACACTCCTTTCAGGAGAGTTAATTTAATGGAGAAATGGTTTTAACTGCCTGTCCCTGGGCTCCAGCCCAGGGCCTCAGACTTGGACAGAAGAACATAACTTGGCAG
>PVJN01023159.1:0-32599 GCA_004026805.1 Lasiurus borealis
GATATGTATAAAAAATTAATAAAAAAATAAAAATTAAAAAAAGTAGCAGGGATACACTTTTAAAGTGTCAGTAGCCGAAACCAGTTTGGCTCAGTGGATAGAGTGTCAGCCTACGGACTGAAAGGTCCCAGGTTTGAGTCCGGTCAAGGGCATGTACCTTGGTTTCGGGCACATCCCCAGTAGGGGGCGTGCAGGAGGCAGCCGATCGATGTCTCTTTCTCATCAATGTTTCTAACTCTATCCCTCTCCCTTCCTCTCTGTAAAAAATCAATAAAATATATTAAAATAAACAAATAAACAAAAGAAAAATAAAAAGTGCCAGTAATGCAAAAATGGCAAATAGGTTACGGGTGTGCCACCCTTATCTCTTTCTTTGCTAACAGCAAAGCAATTAAGCTTGGCAGGCTTTCCTAATGAGGGAGACTTGACAGCTATGTTCAGGGCAGTCATTACCACTTGCAATAGTTGTTACATTAACACAGTCTTTGCTGTAGAAAAAAGAGCCTCACTTGGAATAAGGAGATCTAGATTTAAGTTCATCCTACTTCCTCTGTTATCTAGCTTTGTAAACTTAGACAAGATTGCTTTTTGTTTATTCATAAGATATATACCAACCAGCTAACTGCCGCGATATTTTGAATTTAATTAAAAAAGTCTGCCACTTGAGTTTATAGCTGCTTATGGTGTACAAATGGTAAAGGTCCTGCCATGTACCAGCATAGCTCTGTACTAGCTGCTGGGAATATAGTTTGAATAAGCCATGACCCTTGCCCTCACGGAACTTTTAAATTCTCAGAACTTCATTTTCCCAATCTGTAAAACAAGACAATTGAACTTGATGATTATGATGGGTAGTCTGTCTTTTATATAGTTCTTTATCTGTTTTCAAATGGTTACGAGAAAGAAAGCTTTCAATGCAGCAGGGAATTCTTTTTTGTTGTTTTTGTTTTTTAATATTTTTATTGATTTCAGAGAAGGGACAGGGAGGGGGAGATGGAAACATCAATGATGAGAAAGAATGCTTGATCGGCTGCCATCTACACACCTACACTGGGGATTGAGCCTGCATCCCAGGCATGTGACTTTGACTGGAATCAAACCTGGAACCCTGCAATTCGCAGGCTGATGCTCTATCCGCTGAGCCAAACTGGGAAGGACCAGCAGAGGGTCCTTTTGAAAGAGAGCTAGCTACCATTGGCAAAGATTTTTTTTTTTACATCCCCTCACCCCAGAATTAAATCCTCATGTTTTCACTGCATGGAAAAGCTTTTGTGTCTTCACAAAAGTCAAGCTACCATAGGAAGCTCCTTTGGGGTAGGGGACAAGTAGCAGGTGAGTTTTAACCTGATGTAAGTACAAGGGCAAGTTTGGTTTCACTGGGGACCCTGCTAGAATTGGAAGAGCAAAAAAGCTCAGGTAGGTTTAGCCTGTGGATAGTGACTTTTCAACCATTGGAACCTGAAATTAGGTTTCCCCCTTAATTGGGTATTCATGTTTTGTGATCTTAAGATAGTCTCATACTTCTTCCTGTTCTTCAGTTTTTATGTTTAAAGTAGATTAAAAAAAATATTCTCAGGCAGTTTAGTGTATATAGAAACAGCATAGGCTTTGAAGAGTCTCTAATTCAAGATATGTAAACTACATAGGATGTAGTTTAACTTCTCTGATCATCAGTTTCCAATATATATTTTTAAAATATATTTCTTTATTGATTTCAGAGAGGAAGGGAGAAGCAGAGGGATAGAAACACTAATGATGAGAGAGAATCATTGATCGGCTGCCTCCTGCATGCCCCCCACTGGAGATCGAGCTCCCAACCCAGGCATGTGCTCTTGGCCAGAATCAAACCTGGAACCCTTCAGTTCACAGGCTGACACTCTGTCCACTGAGCTAGCCGGCTAGGACAGTTTTCAATATTTTTATTTCTAAATTGGTGATTATAAGTCACAGGATTATTTTAAGAATAAACATATGGTAGTCCTAACATGTCTAAACTATTAAATTCTGTAAAGTGTTTTTTTGCAAAATATCATTGAGGAGTACTTCAAATGCAAGAAATAAACTTGGCTTCTGTTTCAGAAAAAGAAATCTATCTTTTAAAGGATACTATAGAGAAAAAGACGTTGTATTATAATAGAATAAAAAGCAAAAGGAAATTTTACTTTATGCTGGACAATGTTAGAGTGCTACCTGTGGGGAAATCTAAATATTAAGAGCTTGTGACCCAGTACACAGATGTATGCACATTGCAATGAAATTAATTAGAAGGTGGCCAAGATGAGCCAGACAAACCCTGGAGCCAACATCCCATGGTTTTTCCCTGTCTGTGGAGTGTGGTGGGCCCTTTGGCAGGTGGGGTCCCTCGGGTTGGCCTGCAGGTATCAGGCCGAAACAGGCTCTATGACATCCCCCGAGGGGTCACAGAGTGCGAGAAGGCACTCTGCAAAGTTGCTCTTGTACAGGGTGTGGAACACAAACACAAATGTGCAAAAAAAAAGATTCGGGGCCGACAGTGCCCCAGCAACAACATAACTCACAGTTGAAGATGGAATCACCAGGCCTTGGGAGGAATTGGGCTCCCACCTCCCTGCTTTCAGAATGTGCCACCTGAGAACCACTGCTGCCAAGTCACTGCAGCTTGGCAGCTCCTGTGTTGAGCATCTGCCCTTTGGTGGTCAGTGCATGTCATAGCGACCGGTCAGACAATTAGACACTTAGCATATTAGCCTTTTATATACATAGATATTTTAAAAAGTTAAGATTTCTAATAAATAACCACAACTTCTCCAAAGCTGTTAATGCATTATGCAAAGCTTCATTACTAGCCAGATCTAGTGTAAGGACATTTAATAAGACAGTTTTAATATATCTAAATCTTACAACTTTAATAGTTCTGAAATTGGAAACTCCTATAAGATACTATTGCATGTTCCAGTATCTTTGCCAAAAAAGAAACACACAAATAATAATATGTTGTTTTTTTTCAATAAAGGGCAACAACAAAAAATAAAAAGAAAGGAAATACAAAAGAATATTTTAACTCCTGGAAATATACAAAGTAGTATAGCTCAGCCAGTGTGGCTCAGGTTGTGTCGACCTATGAACCAGGCAGTCACAGTTCAATTCCTGGTCAAGGCACATACCCAGGTTGTGGGCTTGATCCTCAGTTTATGTGTGTGTGTGTGGGGGGGGGGGGGGGAGTGTGAAGGAGGAAGCTGATCAATGATTCTCTCATCGATGTTTCTATCACCCTCTCTTGCTGAAATTAATAAAAATATTTAAAAAACAAAACAAAAACATAGTATAAAATACTACTGCCATTTTTTACCACTAGGTGGCGGAAATGACAACTACACTTGTTTATAGGCTAAAAGGTTAGGTATTCATGTTTTAAAATTAAAGTGATGTTCTTTAAATGTTTGTTATTTTTCTGTGTTAGGTGGTTAAACATATAGTTTAAAGTATTTTATTGATTAATTTTGCTTTCATTTTTCAGTGCTAATGAGGGCACAGGACATTTTAAGGTATTTTACTTTTATTTTCATTTACTTTACAAGAGGACCCTATAACAAATTTAAGAATCAGATATGCAATCATATGGCTATTGTCTTCAATTGTAATAAAGAGTGTTTTATAAATAAAAGTTTTTGAAATATGAAGTACATTTGATAATGCTCTCAGAATAGGTTTATGAAAAAATAATTATTAAGTAGGAATTTGTTATTAATAAGTGAGTAATTTTCAAAAGTCTAAAGATAAATGCTATCTTAATTTGGTGATAAAAAGTGTTTCAAAGTATTTTTTGCATGGTTGGCATTTAGAGTTAAGTATGAGCTTAAAATTTCATTTGCATGTAACATTTTTAGCTCAAGTTAACCTGCCCCAACTTGTTACTTGGCAAGCTAGTTGTTTTTCTTTTAATTCTATATTTATAGTGGAATTTTAGTTACAGATTTTGATATTATAACTCAGTATTCTCTACTACCTAAAAAGATGTGTTAATATCTTATCTTTGAATTCAAATAAATATATCTGACTAGAATGATTCTTGGTTATTAAGCTTTTCACTATGTAGATTTATAGCATGAAAATTATAAACCATATTTGTTCAATTTAAAAGCAATAATTTAGTTCAGGAAAGTTTTTAAGCTTTTAATTATGCAAACTTTTAAACATACTGAAAAGTAGGCAAAATAAAACCTTCATGTATCCATCACCTAGCTTTACCAATACTCTAATGGCCAACTTAATGTCTTATACCTCCATCTACTTACCTTCTTTCTGGTATTATTCTGTAACAAATCCCTATCATTTTGCTACTTCATTTGTAAATATTTCAGTATTCTTAAAAAGTACCTTTTTTTAATGACTATGTATCATAGCAAAAAAAGTTACAAAAATGGCAGTATCATGAAACATAAAAATACAGTGTCAGAACTATTCTAGATTAAAGGAGATGACAGAAACATGACGATAAAGTGCAATATATGATCCTTCATTATCAGTAACTTTTAACTGCTTTCTATGTGCCAGGAATTCTTACATACATCATGTTACTTTCCTCGTGATAATTCTCTGAGATAGATGCCATTATCTCTATTTACAAATGGGAACATGGATGCCCAGAAAGGTTCAAAAACTTACCCAAAGATTCATAGCTAGAAAATTACAGAACCAGGGTTTAAACTCAGGCAGTCAGCCTGTCTTTCGAATACCTGCACTTAACATCTATACTATCTACTACACTAAGGTAAGAAGGGATAGGTCTATTGTCAGGGAAGGTCTCAAGAAACCAAACTACAACCCTAGCTGCTGTGGCTCAGTTGGTTGGGACATCTGCCTGTGCAATGAAAGGTTGCCAGTTCAATTCCCTGTCTGGGCACATACCCGGTTGTAGACTCGAACCCCAGTAGGGGGTGTGCAGGAGGCAGCTGATCAATATTTCTCTCTCCCTCTCCCTTTCTTTCTGAAATTAATAAAAACACATTTAAAGAAAAGAAAGCTGAGCACTGTCAGAGGGAAAAACCATATGCCTCACCTGCCTAGATTCTCTTGGTAGCCATTCTGGGCACCCTCTCTGCTAGTGCCAGGAAAACTGCTCAAGTTTTTTAGTTCTGATTACCTCGGCTTTTCGTTTGCATTAGATATTATCCTTAAAATGTCCTCAACGAGAGTGGCTGGATAAGAATTAGTTTCTATGTTAAAACTCTATGGTCTTTCCACCTGTTACTTCAGACCATTGGATCAGATTCCAGTCACATATGTCCAGGTGTTAATCTTTTTATTTCCACTTAACAAAAGAAAGCGCTTTATTACAGAAAATTTCAAACGTACAAAAGTAGACCGAATCTGTAATAATAAAAGCGGAATATGCTAATTAGACTGGACATCCTTCCAGACGACCTTCCGGACAAAGCCAGAGCTGTGAGGGTCAAGGTGACTGCTGCAGCAGTGGAGATCAAGCCCCTTGCATGAATTCTATGCATTGTAGTGTAATAAACATCCACGTACACATCATTCATCATTATAAACTTATTAGAGGCCCAGTGCATGAAATTTGTGCACGGGAGATGGGAGAGTTGTCCTTCAGCCCAGCCTGCTCCCTCTTCAATCTTGAACCTCTTAAGAGATGTCCGATTGCCCAATCAAGGATTGGGCCTAAATGGGCAATCGGACATCCTTCTCACAATCCAAGACTACTGGCTTCCAACTGCTCACCTGCCTGCCTTCCTGATTGCCCCTAAGTGCTTCTGCCTGCCAGCCTGATCACCCCTTAACCATTTTCCTGCCAGTCTGATTGATGCCTAACTGTTCCCCTGCCAGCCTCTTTGCCCCTAACTTCCCTCCTTTGCAGGCCTGGTCACTCCTAACTGCCATCCCCTGCAGGCCTGTGTCCCCCCCCAACTGCTCTTCCCTGTAGGCCCAGTCACCCCTAACTTCCCTCCTCTGCCGGTGTGGTCACCCCTAACCGACCTCCCCTGCAGGCTTTTTATCAATCCCAACTTCCCTCCCTTACAGGCCTAGTCCCTGCCAACTGCCCTTCCCTGTTGGCCATCTTTTGATGGCCATCTTTTGTCCACATGGGGGCAGGATTTTTTGACCACATGGAGGTAGTCATCTTGTGTGTTGGAGTGATGGTCAATCTGCATATTACTCTTTTATTAGATAGGATGGCCAACCTCATTTCATCTATGCCTTCATCACTTCTCTTATTCTCATATATTTTGAAGCTGGACCTAACCAGTGTGGCATATATTTTGAAGCAAATCCCAGACTATATCTCAGTATGTAATTCAGCTTGTTTCTAAAAGATAACTTTTTACAAACATAATAATGATACTAATATTTTTTAAAAATATATTTTATTAATTTTTTACACAGAGGAAGGGAGAGAGGTAGAGAGTTAGAAACATTAATGAGAGAGAAACATTGATCAGCTGCCTCTTGCACGCCCCCTACTGGGGATGTGTCCACAACCAAGGTACCTGCCCCTGACCAGAATCGAACCTGGGACCCTTTAGTCCGCAGGCTAACACTCTATCCACTGAGCCAAACTGGTCTTGGCTGATCCTAATATTTTAAAGATTAATAATAGTAATATCCCTCGCTGGTTTGGCTCAGTGGAGAGAGCGTCAGCCTGCCGACTGAAGAGTCCCAGGTTCAATTCCGGTCAAGGGCACATGCCTGGATTGTGGGCTTGATCTCCAGTAGGGGACGTGTGGGAGGCAGCCAATCAGTGATTCTCTCTCATCGTTGGTGTTTCTATTTCTTTTTCCTCTCCCTTTCTGAAATCAACAAAGAAATATATTTTAAAAATTAATAGTAATAACTTAATCAAATATCCATTCTATTTAAATTTCCTACATTGTCTCATTAAAATTGTTTTATAGATTAGTTTAAATCAGGATCCAAATAAGATTCATACTAGTAATTGGTTGCTGTAGTCTGTCAGTTTCTTTTTTTCCCCTTAGAATCTTTTTATTGAAGACACCAGGTTTTAGACACTTTGTCAATAAATTTCACTCTATGTTTTATTGTTGATGAGGTAGTAAAATAAACCAGTAAATCATTGTATTAATATACCTTTCAGAGAGGGAAATCTAAGCAGAAAAATTTTTTTCTTTGATAGCTAAACTAACTCAAACTTTATAATAATTTTCATAAATCTGTTGAATCATCTTTGCTATAAAATCTGCTTTAGGATTTATACATTTTATGTATACTTAATCTGAAAATATTTGTTTATTCATTCATTTATTTTTTGTAGCCATTGGAGAAGAAGTTTGTCCGAGTTTCAGGAGAAGCAACTATTGGACATGTAGAAAAATTTCTCAGAAGAAAAATGGATCTTGATCCAGCTTGTCAGGTAGAGTATATCTGTGTAAAAGGATGGGTAAAAATGTGAGATTACCTTAGAAAGAATTGTCTCTAAGATTTCATGCAGTGGCTTTTATCTTATGATATTATAGATATTGTATATGCCAACTGATATTAGTACACATTGATGATCATATATGAGACCCTTTGAAAAGTGAAATATCTGTCTAATATAGACCTTATTCATTTTTTTAAGGATTAAAAGTATTTCCCATTCTAACTATATAATACTTTATTGTTGTAAAATGAAAACCTCAATTCTAATGTATTTTTGAACATAAAGTGTAATTATACTCATATATCTAATGTGGGCCAGTGAAAATGCACATTTATATAATTTTGCTTTTTCATTAGTCAAATTTAAAAGGGATTTTTATTCATGATGTATAAAATTTCATAGAATAAATTTTATTTAAAATATCTATTTGCTCTTTAGTAAATTATAAGATGTTTTAAAGCTGGCTGAAATTTTGCTGGTGTTTTTACTATCAATATCTATTCTACTAAATATATATTAAATATATTAAATCCAATGAAATGTGACTTTTCTTACTGAGTTTGACATAATGCTAACTGTATCTCATCCATCTGAAGTTTATCACGTTGTAGCCACAACATATTTGAGGTTATTCTTAGTCTTTTTGTTAGAAATAGATAGGTATTTAGAGACTCCTGGACAAAGAATTGTGAGCAATCCTATAACAGTTTATTGTTGCCAGAAGCATAAATTATGAGACTTGAACCTGATTTTATAGGTTTAATTAACATAGCATGCAAAAGTGCTTTTTCTAGGATATAGATTATACCCTCTGGCTAGATATTGATCAGAGCATAATCACTATTTATAAGTTTCTCATTTGGTGTTTTAAGAAATTTAGTTGCCAGAGCTCTAAATTGGTTATATTGTGTAAAAGTGTGAGTTTCTTTTTTTCTTCATATCATAGAATTCAAGGCTTTTAGCATTTTGAAATAAAATGATAAAAAATTTGTTCAACCTTTAATTTTCTTTGTCAATTCTTGGCTCGATAGGTAAATAATTTCTTTTCTAGTCAGGTACTAACTATACAGCTGGGAATATTCATAAATTACTATTAAACCAAAATATTCAAATAATGGAACAGAATTATCAAATATGCAGACTAATTAGTTTATGTCTAAAATTATTAAACCTTCTAAATACAAGAGAAGTAAAAAGAGTTACTTCTATTTTGAGCAAAACATGGAACTAGTTAACCATTAAAAGAAAATTCTTGGTGAAGCCAGTCACTTGAGCCTTCTATGCTGACCTTCTTTAAACCAGTTTGTCCCAGGTAGGAAATATGTGCTTGCTTGCAGACATCTGACCTTCATATATGGTTATTTACTAGCAGGAATGAATGGTTACTAGAAGACTGTTAAATTATGAACTACCTTTAAAGTTATTTGTGGCAGATCAAAATAAAAAGAGAAAACAGTGCTGAAAGACAGATTGTGTACACATTGTATTTGTGTTAATAAAACCATAAAATTTGCCAAAAAAAAAAAAGTATTATGAACTAAGAGGCAACAGGACATAGTAACTGATTGCATGTGAGAAGAAAGGAAAATTGGGAATCAGAGGTGATAATTCTGGTTTAGAGGACAAGGAGAAATTTCATGCCATACACTAAATAAGGATGTTAAGAGATGGAGCAAATTAAGATATATACATAGTAATAAGACTGTTGAGGAACTGATCCCATTTAAGGCAATGGGAAAGGAGCACTCAATGAAAGAGAGGGATTAAAATTTTGCTTTTCTATCTTAGCAAGTCAGTATACTGGAATTTTATTACATTATACTATATAAATGTGTAACTATTCTTTCTAGAGCATTCTGTATAAAAGTAGATTTGTCTTAGACCTGTCACATTACTAAAGGGCTTAAAAAGACCTCAGTAAGATTATTCCATCCATAAAAAAGTTCCCTTCAGTGTACTTTACTGTTAGGCTTTCTACTGTTGGAAAATGAGATATACCTTCTAAGAGAATTATTCAAATATGTAAAGATTGCCCTAATACATTAATACACTTTTAATCATTTTACCTTGGAACTTTTTTTAAAAAAACTTTTCTGCGTCTAATGCTGAATACATCAAATATGATATAACTTGTTCTCAGAAATTCTAGGAAATCATTTTGATTACTGACTGTCCTGTGCAATTACCTGCTGTGTTCTCTGATGCTCTTTATTATTTATTCTTGTAAAAAGTCTCTAACATCTTTCTTGAGAGTGTTTGATCTGTCTAAAATAAAACAACAAAATGTAGTCTAGAAATAATTATATTAATTTTCCTAATTTTTTTATATGTTTTTTTTTTTCAAGCAGTAAAGCATCTAATACTTTGTTTGCCTGCAGGTAGATATCATTTGTGGTGATCACTTGTTGGAGCGATATCAAACTCTAAGGGAAATTCGACGTGCAATAGGTGATGCAGCAATGCAGGTAGGTCTTAGACTCTAACAGGCAAGTTATTTGATGAAAAAGACAAGTTCCATGTTATCCATAAAATTTTAATAAATATTCTACAACTTTCTTAAAATTACCTGCTCTATAAGTAATAAAGCCAACATTTATTGAATGCTAACTGTATGTTGGGCAATTTTTTAAATGGTTTATTCCTTATAACTCTATGGAGTAGGTATTCTTTTCTCCCTATTTTATTTTTTATTAAAATATAGTTAATATATAATATAAATTATTTTCAGGTATACAACATAGTTATTAAGTTATCCTCCATTTTAAATAGAAGGAAGCCAAGTTACAGAAAGGATATGTAGTAACTTGCTCACAGTAAGTTAGTGAGTGAGCCACGACTCAGAATGTAGGCAGTTTGATTCTAGAAGCCTCTGCTCTTTTTTCTCATACTACAATAGAACTTTGAAGACCACTGGGCAAATACATCTGCAAGGACATTTTTGTAAGAAAAATTTGCAGATATTCATTTGGTGTTAGAGATTCACATATCATTTCTTGCTCAATTGGTAGGAAGTCATGGCAACTATTTTGAAGTTTTATTAGCCTACTAGAGGCCCAGTGCATGAAATTCGTGCAGGGAGGCAGGTATCCCTCAGTTCAGCCTACTCCCTCTCCAATCTGGGATCCCTCTGACAATCCAGGACTGCTGGCTCTCAACTGCTCACCTGTCTGCCTTCTTGATTGCCCCTAACTGCTTCTGCTTGCCAGCATGATCACTCCCTAACCACTCTCCGGCTAGCCTGATTGATGCCTAACTGCTCCCCTGCCAACTTGTTTGCCCCTAACTGCCCTCCCCTAAAAGCCTTGTCACTCTTAACTGCCCTCCCCTGCAGGCCTGGGTCCCCCCAAACTGCTTTTCCCTACAGGCCCAGTCACCCCTAACTTCCCTTCTCTGCCAGCATGGTCATCCCTAACTGCCCTCCCCTGTAGACTTAATCACCCCAAACTGCCCTCCCTTTAGTAGCTGTTCACTGAGCATAGGCAATTACATAAAAGCAAAGAATTATATTCTTTTTTAAAATTGATTTCAGAGAGGAAGGGAGGAGGAGATAGAAACATCAATGATGAGAGAATCATTGATTGGCTGTCTCTTGCATGCCCCCTACTGGGAATTGAGCCACAATCCAGGCAGGTGCCCTTGACTGGAATCGAACCTGGGACCTTTCAGTCTGCAGGCCAACGCTCTATCCAATGAGCCAAACTGGCTAGGGCTGTGTGGACATGTTTTTATTTCTCTTTGGTGTATACCTAGTAGTGAGATTGCTGGGTCATATAATTACTGTTTAATCTGTCAAGAGAGAAAGAGAGGAGCTGAGATTTGGGCAATCAGAGAAAAATATATAGAACTTTGGATTTTAATTGAGTTAGGTAGGAAACTCTTGATTGGAGAGATTTGAGCCAAGGATAGAAGTGACATAATCTGACATGTTTTAGAAGATTCACTCTGGTTTTATAGTCCTCTTATCTAATAAAAGAGTAATATGCAAATTGGCCATCACTCCAACACACACGATGGCTTCCCCCAAGTGGACACAAGATGGCCAGCAGGAGAGGGCAGTTGGGAGGGATCAGGCCTGCAAGGGAGGGCAGTTGGTGGCTATCAAGTCTGCAGGGGATGACAGTTAAGGGTGACGAGGCCTGCAGGGGAGGGCAGTTAGGGGCAAACAGGCTGGCGGGGGAGCAATTAGGCATCAATCAGGCTAGCAGGGGAGTGGTTAGGGGGTGATCAGGCTGGTAGGCAGAAGCGATTAGGGGCAATCACTGCAGGCCAGTGAGCACTTGGGAACCAGCAGTCCTGGATTATGAGAGGGATGTCTGAGATTGGAGAGGGTGCAGAGTGGGCCTCTAGTTTAAGAGTAACATGAATTTTGTGTACTGGGCCTCTAGTTTAAGAATAACATGAATGGAGACATCTAAATATAAAACATCCTATATAATAAAAGCCTAGTATGCAAATCAACCAAACGGTGGAATGGCTGGTGGGATGTCCAGTTGCTATGATGTGCACTGACCACTAAGGGGCAGACACTCAAGGTAGGAGCTGCTCCAGCCCCCTGATTGCCCCGCCTGTTGCCCCTCAGAGGGAGGTGACTGGCAGTGGTGGGGCAGGCAAGCAGGTGGTTCCAGGCTGGCCAAGACATATGTCAGCAGAGGTCCCCGATCACACTGCTGGTCACCCCACAGATCGGCCCTGATTGCTGGCCAGGCCTAGGGACCCTACCTGTGCACAAATTTCATGTACTGGGCCTCTAGTAAATAATATTTATATGTTATAAATATTATACATTTATATGGAATTTAAATATAATGGACCTGTAGATATAAATTTGAATTACAAGTAATTATCTGATAAAATGTGATTTTATAGTGTATTGAAGTTTTGTGGTTTTGAAATAGCTTGTAAGCTTTATTTTCAGTTTTATATCTCTACATATCAATATATAGTGTTGCAAATGATGTTTTTCTTTCTGAAATGTAATTATGCAAAAAATATTTATTTAAAATGTAATTTGTATTCATGTAAAAATGTTAGTAGAATCTTTCTATTTGTGTTATAATACAAATTCGTTTACTTTGATTAGGCTAATTGGTCTAGAGCAGATCTGATGCTCCAAGGGCCAAACATGGTATGGAATTACGCTTTATTTGGCTTATTCTGTGTTCTAAATTACTTGAGTTTGAATTCCTTTAACTAGGTATATGTTCTCTGGCTTACTGCTTGCTGGTCCCAACATTCCTTATTGACTTACATACCTAACTCACATGTTCATTTGTTACTTTCCTAGCCCTTGTGGGCATTTGAATTTGTGAATCTTTTTCTAGAATTCTGGTGAGTTTTCATTAGAGTTGCCAGGAACAGAAACCGGATTGCAATGAGTTGAGCAGTGAATGAGAAATAAGGAAGTAGAGCCGTGGAAAAGCTTAGCAAAGAAGAAAGAGTAATAATAGCTAGAGCAGGATTGGAAATGCAAGGCATGCATGCCGTCACTCCTCTTTGTTGCTCAAAGTAGGCCAATTGCTTGTGGCACACTTTCCCAATGAGTGTTTCTTTTTTTTAAGCTAGTTTCATAATAGATTAGAAAATAATACCTTAAAAAGGTAGATTGCTTGCTGGATGCAGTTTTGGGGAGAACACAAAGAATTAGGACCTGATAATAAGACAGGAGATAGACCAGAAAAGCAGATAAAAAGACTCAGAAGCACAGTATCTGGAGTCACTTAGGAGAGGGTTAACTGTTCCAGCACCCCTGAGTGAGGACATCGCTGTGTTACAACACAGTATGAAGACGATAGCTATCACAAGTTAAATTGTACTGATCAGTCTTTAAGGAAGAAATAAAATAATGATATATTTAATGTATAAGAGTTCCAAAGTTTTCCTACTTATAATATTAGTGAGCTGTATTTATGTGGAAATGAATATTTAGCAGATCCATGATGCTTGATAATAATTGAGTCTCTTTTTAGGGAAGCCCAATGCCTGGATATGGGCTGTTAAGTAGTCTGTAAAGAAGGAAAGGTGTATTTCTTTTTGTTCTTTTTGGAGGCCTGTTTAGCCACAAACAGCCCAGGCTAACTATGGCTACCTGGTAGTTTCAGAATTGTCTCCTGAGAGTTTTAAAAGGCACATTGACAGGGAATGTAGGTGATGAGGTGAGTGACTAAGCAAGTTTATTTATCTTGGACCCTTTATTCTCTTTAAAGAATTTCACATTAGTCTTGGGTTGTGAAAAACAAACCATCTTTGATTTGATTATTTATATAACTATTTCAAATAATTGCAAAACACTTTTATTTCTTTTCAGGATGGTCTTCTGGTCCTTCATTATGGTCTTGTGGTTTCTCCTCTGAAAATTACTTGAAGATTCTAAGAGTATCAGGAGGAAGGAGAGAAACAAAATAAGGTGGCTTCTGCAGGCTTGCATCTCACCAAAGATTTTTATGAAACATAATTGCTGCCTTTTTGTGCTAAAACATAACATCTGTTTTCAGCACTAAGCATCATAATATTTATAAGTACAACTTGGAATGCTAGAATGCATCTGTTTTACTAGCAACTATATAGATAAAGCATCCATAGCTCAGGGGGAAATTTTCAAAGTACTGAATTTTTAAATTTCTTGTGATTTCAAATACTTTGATAATGATTTTGCTTCCTACTCTTTTATGTAAATCAGTTACAACTTTCTTCATTGAGCTGTATCCTTTTTAAGTTGGTGGTTTGGAATCTGCTCTCTGGGATGGCATCAGTAGGGCAGAAAGGAAGGAAGTATGCTTTTGAAATGAAGATTCAAAGTCAGTCTTTGTTAAATTATACAGACTGTACCCCTCAAACAAAGACCAAAATTATCGGCCACTTTTGTGTGTTGCCGTCAGATTTTGAACTTGTATCTTTTTTTTCTTCTTCTTTTTGGACCAGCAACACTACTAAAGAGATGCTATCCCTTCTAAATGGGATAAGTTACTGTTATTCAGTGTGAGGAGACTGTCTCCTGTATGGTTTATGGCCATACCATAAGCCTTCAGTATAATAAAACTTCTTTAACATATCTTGCAACAAGTCGTGCCTCTTTGCAATATATTTTTATTTCTAGAAAGTTAATTTGATTAACATTCATTTTATTAGAGTACATAGTATGATAAACAATACCTTGTAATGGCACTGCTTATGAAAGTAATAAAGATTTGGAGAAGTTTACAGAATACTTATTCATTTTTTCCTCAGCAAGTAAGTTTCATGTTCATTTTTCCATTACTTTGTCACTGAGATAAAAAATACGGGTGTTTGAGACCTCACTCACTTGTATACAGATTTCAGTTTTAAACATTATTTTGCCTAAGATTAGAATTTTGATAGCTTCCTAAAATATTTTGTAGATCCTGTTTCACTACAAAATTTCCAATTCTTCATAGAAACAATTACAATTGGGTAAAGATTGGCAATTGTTTTATACAAAATTTGTTAATTGTGTATAAGTTTCTTCTAACGTTTAATAAAAATTTTTAAATAAAAATTTATTTTAACCTATTTTGAAATGTTTGTACTTATTGTGGATTAGAAGAACAACAACTGCCGAAATTGTTTAAGAGATGAGGTATTGAATGAAAGTTAAGCTGTCAAGTAGATCTTTTATCAATTTTGTTACCTTAATTATATTAGATGCTGTTATTTGACAATGGGCAGAAAGCAACTATGGAATTCATTCTCCCTTAAATATTTTTTGCACAAATTACTTAATATTTTTACTCTTGTCCCATGTTAACATGTATGTGTCAGGTATTCCCAAGTCCATGCTCAAGTTCCATGGTTCACTAGAAGGATTCATGGAGCCCAGAAAAGCCATTATATTCATATTTATAGTCTATTAGAGTGAAATGATACAGATTAAAATCAGCAAATGGAAAAGTCACATAGGGCAGAGTCTAGGAGAAACCAGGCACAAACTTCAGTTGTCCTTTCCCCATGAAGACCCAAGTACAGTTTAATTCTCCCAGCAGTGGTATGTGGCATGTACAATGTTGCCAACCAAGGAAGTTCATCTGAGCCTTAGTATCAGGGTTTTTTGTTGTTGTTGTTTAATATATTTTTATGGATTTCAGAGAGAGAAAGAGAGATAGAAACCTCAATGATGAGAGAGAATCATTGATTGACTGCCTCCTGTACACCCCACACTGGGGATCAAGCCTGCAACCTGGATATGTGCCCTGACTGGGAATCGAACCGTGACCTCCTGGTTTATAGGTCGACCCTCAACCACTGAGCCAGGCTGTGTCCAGGGTTTTTACTGGGAGTCAGTCACATGGGCATGCAATACCCATGTGATTGATTCAACAATTGAGACCCAGCACTTGCCCAATGACCAAACTGATACAGCATGTCCTGGGCCCCAGGTGTAAGAAAACAGGCATTTATCATAAATCATATTGTTAGCATAAACTTTTTGTGTGGCCCAAGGTCTTAGGCATACAAAGACAGGGTATCCCAAGGGCTCAGAATTTATAAATTACATTAACATGGCAAAATACTTACTTTTACGTAAAATATTATATGTAATTCTTTGATAAGCATTTCTGCAAAGAACAAGTCAAAAGAATTTATCCCTTGTTAGACATTGTGTGAATAAGTTTAAAATTAAAGGAGAGTTCCTTCAAAGAACTCATAGCCTTGGGTTATACACATCTCTCAGAATCTTTTTCTTTTTAAAATAGGTTTTTATTGATTTCAGAGGGCTTCTAAGGGAGAAAGAAACATCAATGATGAGAATCATTGATCGGCTGCCTCCTGCACACCCCACACTGGGGAAAAAGCCTGCAACTTGGGCATGTGTCCTGACCAGGAATGAAACTGACTTCCAGGGTCATAGACGGATGCTCAACCACTGAGTCATGCTAGCCAGGCACATCTCAGAATCTTACAAGTAATAAAAAGCAAATACTGCTAAATACTCTTAAGAGTCACAAAAAATTCTACCCTTTTTCCCCTCTCTCCATCTTTTTTTTTTTTTTAATATATTTTTTTACTGATTTTTTACAGAGGAAGGGAGAGAGACAGAAAGTCAGAAACATCGATGAGAGAGACATCGATCAGCCACCTCCTGCACGCCCCACAGTGAAGATGTGCCCTCAAGCAAGGTACATGCCCCCAACCGGAATCAAACCTGGGACCCTTTAGTCTGCAAGCTGACGCTCTATCCACTGAGCCAAACCAGTCTCGGCCCTCTCTCCATCTTGAGTTGACCTCTAAGAATCTCAACTAAATTGTAGCTGGTTGTATCTGGCCTGTAGTTACTACCAGGCAGTGAACTAAATAAGAATGCTGAATGTTTAGTACTCCCAAATCAGTGTGATCTTGGGCAATATCAGCAGAAATACAATTTCAGATCAAGGGACTTAATAATTCTAATCCCTAATGCCTCATGGGGAGCATACTTCAAAGGTACTGAGATAGGAGAGCAATGAAATAGAGAACAGCCAGGGAGAGACCTTGGAACACCCCCCCCACCAAAAAAAAAAAAAGATTGAGCAATTGCTTTTGGTTAACTTGGAGAAATGCAAACTTAGGGCTGAGGATGCAATACTTGGTAACTGTCTTTAAATAACCAGAGGATCAAAGACAGATGAAAAAGCATAGCAAGAACAAACAAATGCCCTGTCTGGTCTTGGATTAGCCTTGCTCCCACACCAGCAACATACATTTAGTTTTGTTGAGATACCATCCAGTTTTTTCAAAAGGAATTTTTACTAGTAACATAGAAACAAAACGAAATTCTGAAATCTGCACCATTAGGAGTATCTGAAGGACAGATTCCAGAGCCTAACTTCGCTGGCTAAAGAGAGGTTTGACTGGCATAGTTTGCAGGTCTCAGATTTTGTGTAAGTCCTTTCTGCGGTGATACTAAGCAAAGACACCCAGAGGACAGTTTGCGGCAATGGTAGTTTGGCCAAATGCATGTGTGGCAGGTTTTCCAGTCCCCCCCTTAAATGCCATCCCAACCTTTTCTCCCTGGTATACACCCAAGTCATTCCCTCTGATCTTGGCTTCACTGAGCTTCCCCTTTGTTTCCACCTTCCCTCTTGATTGATGCATTCTTACCTAAGCCTCTGAGTGTCCCTCCTCTGGATTCCAAACTCACACCAAACGCACAGGCCTTGCGCACACAGTGACTCCTGCGGCGACTTTGTCTTTGGATTCTTAGAAGTAACACCTCTGAGAATTCAGCTTGTCCAGAATATATACTCTGTGATTCAATCCTAGATGAACATTTTTGTAGGATCACCAGGTCATACGCGCTTATGAGATTTGTGACTAATTGTGTTTTTTTTTTTCCTTTAAAGTTCAAATACAGTGGTACCTCGAGATACGACTTTAATTCATTCCGTAACCTTGAGGTATGGGAAACTATGAGACGCTCGAGTCGCAGTGAACTGGTGGGTCGTGTGCAGCTGGCCGATCCACGCGATTACTCCTATCTCAAATGTTGCTTGTATTTCAAAGCAAAAATAGCTCGCTCGGTGGCTCGTATCTCAAAAATCTCATATGTTAGGGCACTCATATCTCGAGGTACCACTGTAGTTGCAACCTTCGTGGTATATTTTCTCTTCTTGGAAAGCCCTGGTAATAGAGAAGTTTCAAGCAGATAATGATTCTGAATGTTCATCTCTGTTTTCTTCAGTAGACCGTGACCAAAGAGTAGGTTTTTTTTTTTTGTTAATCCTCACCTGAGAATATTTTTCTATTGCTTTTTTAGAGATAATGGAAGGAGAGGGAGAGAAAGAGAGAGAAACATCGATGTGAGAGAGACATCGAATGGTTGCCTCCTTCATGGCCTTGAGACCAGGGCCAGGGATGGAGCCTGCAACCGAGGTATGTGCTTTGACTAGAATCGAACCCTGGACCCTTCAGTCCGCAGGCCAATGCTCTCTCCACTGAGCCAAACTGCCTAGGGTGAGTAGGTTCTCATTTTTATCCTTTTTCAATTGTGTATGGGTTTGATTATTGGCATCTCTTCAAAACTGTACTGATCTAAATTTTATTACTTCTAGGGATTAATAGTCTACTCACAAATGAAATGCCATATTGATCTCCTGAAAGCTTGCCAAGTACTTACATAAAATGGGTATTATGGTTTGATCTTGACTGCCTTTTTATTTTGTTCTGATGGTGGTGTCTGTGGGTTGTTTTTTGTTTTTGTTTTTTTCAGAAAGAAAGGGAGAGGGAGAGAGAGACAGAAACATCAGTGATGAGAGAGAATCATTGATTGACTGCCTCCTGCACACCCCCTACTAGGGATTTAACCTGCAGCCTGGGCATGTACCCTTGACCGGAATCGAACCCGGGACCTTTCAGTCTGCAAGCCAATGATGCTGTATCCACTGAGACAAACCAGCTAGGGCACCATAATTCTAATGTTGACTTTATTGCTTCTACTTTGCAGACTGGATTAGTGCAAAGGCAGACAGTTTCAATTGCCAGAAAAGAGTTCCTTCTGTTGAGCTTCCTGGCTTAAGGTAAAGATAATATATTTCTAGCACTAAAGGACATTAGGAATTCTATATGTCATATGTGAGTCTTTATGCCAGGAAATAATGAGAGATAGAATTTACACCTCTCATATTCATATTTATTGTATAACAGGTAACCTTTGTGAGTTAAATTTTTTTAATTAGCACTTTCTAAGGAAGAATGCTTTTTTTGCCCTATGCAATAATCAGCAATAGACTAGAATCTGGTACTGATTGTATTCCCAAACTGCAGAGATTATACTAATGATTTTGATTACACTCTGCTGAGCACTGTATAACCTCTAACAGCATGTGATAGAGTTAAAAATGAAATGTCTCAGACTTACAAAGAACAGAGACCACTTGCCTCAACAGGGGAGATGAGTAGCCATGTGGTGACCTACAGTAATTAATCAACGAGGAATTGAGCCTAGAGACTCCTCCAAACCAGTCTTCATTTTTCTTTGTAGCCTGGGCTTTCTCTATTTTGTTTCATACAGAATTGCTGAAGCACTGTAAAGACATAAATCTTTAAATGTCTGCAGAGTGACTCACTCTGCTTTATTACAATCCTGGTGTGTGTGTGTGTGTGTGTGTGTGTGTGTGTGTGTGTGTGTGAGAGAGAGAGAGAGAGAGAGAGAGAGAGAGAGAGAGAGAGAAGGGATTGTAAGAAAGAATCTATAAATTTTAGCTAATCCCCACCCCCACCTAGTAAGCTTGTGCGATATCAGCATAAAACATGAGGCCAATCTAATCATCTAGGAGATCGATAAAAGAGAAGTCCTTTGATGTACCAAGTAACTCTTCTTTTCACCCTTTAAAGGGGACATGATAATGTAATAAAGACAGCCCTTTGTTTGACTGGATTCAGGAGCCCTCACCCATTTGCAAATGGCAAATCCATGTGAGATATCTGAAAAGAGTAAAAGGCATAATGATATTCCTCTGACCCGGCAATTTTCAGCTGATGATCTGCAAGAATTTTTAAAACATGCAATACCTGACTATTTAGTCAGGGGCCGTGACCTCTTTTTCTTTAGATGGTCAAATAAAATGACAACAGCCAATACAACAATAGCTGTCCAGTGTGTAAAGAAATCAAAATTATGGCTATTCTTTTTGTCAGAGTGGCAAAAAATATATTTTTGGCGTACTGCAGAATTTTAATAGTTTATGTGTGCCATGAGGTGAAAAAGACTGAAAATCACCGATCTAATGTGTACATTAGATTTGAGCATGTAGCAAAGCTGGTAATGTATATTCTACAAAGAAAAATACAATTTCACATGAGTTCTTCTTTTTTTTTTTAATCCCCACTGAGAGAACATGCATGCAGAGAGGGGGAGGTGGAAGGAGGGAGAAAGAGAAAGAAAACCATAGAAACATTGATGTGAGAAACATTGATTGGTTGCCTTTCATACAATTTGGAATAGAACCAGCAACCTTTCAGTGCACAGGGCGATGCTCAACCAACTGAGCCACTCTGGCCAATCTGAGCTCTATTTTAAGACCCTTCAAAGCTCCCCCCCCGCCCCCCCCCACAGTAATTCTCATTTTAGATTTCTGTGCTTTCAGGCACACCAATTTATTTTTCTAAGGAAAAAAATGCATTCTTACCATTTAGATGTTTTTCAGGACCTTAGAGATTTCTGACAATATAATAATAAAAGTAATATTGTTTGGAAGTCCGTGATGAATGCTCAGAACAAGCAACATTTCTGGTTTGTTTTTCATTTATGTGCAAGGAGATTTTGGACTTTTTCTCCAGGCTCTGTTTTGAAATCAATATGCTTATTAGATCTGACTTCTGTTGTCCTAATGGAATTCTTTCAAACCAGCATTGACCCAGGGTGGCTGGGCATAATGGTCTCAGCTGGAGCAGAAGGTATAGTAGACTTTATAATTACGTTTTTCTCATAGTTCCATAAATTCTCTATTAATGGATTTTTGTAATTGAGCTAAAATTTACTTGACATACTATTAATCATTTAAAAGTGAACAATTCAGAGACATTTACTACATTCACAATGTTGTGCAGTTTCCACCTCTATCTAGTTCCAAACATTTACATCGTCCAAAATGAAACCCCATACCTATCCAGTATTAACTCCCCATTTCCCCTTTTCTCAGCCCTGGCCACTGCCCATCTGCTTTCTGTTCCAAGGGATTGTTAAATACATTTTAAATACCACTTCATGTTTGCTTTTAGGGCGATGATTCTAGACTCCCTATTTGTGTTCACAGGTAAGTTCTAGAAGCTTATCCCAAGGACTACATGGGACTTGCATTATCTCTGGATCTAAAATTTGGGACCTAGTTTCCAGACAATTTTGCCCCCTTTTTAGCCAAACGAATTCTAAGTATCCTGGATTTATTGCCTCTTGAGGAATTGTCCATTTTAGGCCCTTTGATAATGAACTACAGAATTTCTCACCAAATCATTTTTTTAAAAAAATTTTTAAAAATAAATAGCATCCAATTCTATCTTTTAACAGGAGCAGAGATGACTCATAGCTGGATGGGCCCAGCGCCCAGTTTTGAGCTGCTACCACCTCACTGCAATGCAGGGAGGCAGTGGGCGCAGGAAGTCTGCAAAGCATATCAGTTTGCCTACAGGACTTACTGTTGCCAAGGGCTTGGGAGGCTAAGAAACCTGGAATGAAGGGTGATAAAGAAGATAAAACTATTTCTATTCCCTCAAGTGAGGGGGCTTTCTCTTACCCAGGAAAGAAAGCACTGCGGAATCAGAAAACCAAGCTTCAAATCCCAGTTTTGTCCCATACTGTGTGATATCAGACCAGGGTCTTAACCTTGTCATTCCAAGCCTCTACTCCTTCATTTGTAAAATGGGTATACAAATACTAAAAGTGTGGTTGTGAGCCCAGCCAGTGTGGTTCAGTGGTTAAGTGTTGACCTATGAACCGGGAGGTTATGATTCAATTCACATCAGGACACATGCCCGAGTTGTGGGTTCCATCCCCAGTGTGCAGGAGGCAGCTAATCGGTGATTTTTCTCTCATCATGGATGTTTCTCTACCTCTCTCTCCTTCCCTCCTTCCCTCCATTCCCCCTCCTTCCCTTTTTTCTTGAAATCAATAAAAAATTTAAAAAGGAAACCAATTAAAAAAATAGCTCTGGCTGGTTTAGCTCTATGGATAAAGCATTGGCCTGCAGACTGAACAGTCCCAGGTTCGATTTTGGCCAAGGGCACATGCCTGGGTTGTGGGCTCGATCCCCGGTGGGCAGCCGATTGATGATTTGCTCTGATCATTGATGTTTCTATCTCTCTCTCCCTTACTCTCTAAAATCAATATAATATATCTTTAAAAAAATAAAAGAGTGGTGTGAGGTTTAAATGAGATAATTCTATGTTCACTGTCTGTTAGTCTCTAATACGTAATAAGTACTGAATGAATTATAGCTGTAATTGTAATGTATAAATTAATAAGTCTCAGGATACAAAGAGCCTCATTATCTAATGAATGGAAAAATCATGTTTGGATATCATTCATGTGCTTTGCAGACAGGCCCCCTCACAATCTCATAGGCTCACTTTGTTGCCCTGTAACAGCTGACATTGCTTGCTTTCCTTTCCTTCTCCTCCCCACCCCATGTTTCCCTGTTACTGTAATTGTCCTGATTTAATAATTGATCAACTCCATAAGATGCTTTTAATGTATTTTATAAACGAGCTCATGAGACTTAGTGGAAACTCACTGAAAATAGGAGCCATAGATTATATAAATGTAATAAAAGAACTCTGGTTTGGCCTAGAGAAGGATTCATTAAAGTATTCTTAGATGCAGCAACCGATGTCTATATTGCAGACCCATGTATTGATGAGACTGTTGTTCCTTAACAGGTCCTAAAACATGTTTTAATTACTATAAAACTTATTGTTAGTGATGACTAAGAGATCTCTTCACGCCAGAGGTACCAGTGATGTATCTTTGAGTGGTATACAAGTAAGTACCTTAGCCAGATGGACTGAGAATGAGTGTTGTTCAGGATTCAGCAAGCTTCAGCTTCAACAACCAGCATCAGCTGGGAGTGGCATTCATTCGCAGTCTCTGTCCTAGAACCTGGCATGCCATTAGGAAATCCCAATTTGGCATCCACGGACTTCTGGACACTTTAAGTAGATAGTCCTAGAGGAGTCACAAGGCCCTTGATCTGTACAAAGTTTTGTGTGTGTGTTTCTGGGAAAAGGGTTCATACCTTTTCCAAGAGGTCTACAGTTCCAAAGAGGTTAAGGATCATTTACAGTAGAGGAAAATTGTATTCCTGTTGCCCATGTTCTACCTAAATATCCCAGTTCTTCAGAAGCATAACCCCATTTTCAAACAAGATTCTTATTGTTCTGAAGGACTTTTTATCCTGTGTGTTCTGCCAGTTTATGCTCAGAAATGTTCACCAAGCCCAAACTGGTTTGGCTCCGTGGATAAAGCGTCAACCTGTTCCAGGTTCAATTCCGGTCAAGGCATGCACCTTGGTTGCAGGCACATCCCCAGTATGGGGTGTGCAAGAGGCAGCTGACCGGTTTCTCTCTCATCATTTCTCTCTATCCCTCTCACTTCCTCTCTGTAAAAAAAAAAAAGAATCAATAAAAAATATATATATTTAAAAATAACAAATTCCAGGGGTCTACTTATAAAAAAATTAAAAAAAAAAGAAAGGAATGTTCACCAAGCTAAGCTACTTATATCATTGTCCATGCACAGAATGCAGTTTCATCATTGGATTGAATTTCCCCACTCCCTGCCATTAACTGTTCCCTCAGTGCATCATGTCTGTCAGACCAGACAGTCTGAAATAAATGCAGACAAGAACCCCTAGCCTTTGGCAAGGAATTGAGCTGTGGACACATGGAACAGAGAGCAGACCATTTCTGAATTATTTCAGGGGAGCAGTTGTCTCACTGAACCAAGACAAAGCTTTTCTCAGTTGAAGCAGCAGACACCACAGAACACAAGTTATGTTGGTGGGATTCATGAGACTTTTAATTCTTATTTTATTAATGTTTTACAGTAAGTGTGGGGAGTAAAGACAGGGATGGAGTAAGGGGAAGGAAGAAAAGTATCTTTTTTAAGTTCCTGGAACTATGGAAGCCTGTGCTAGGGTCAGAAAGTTCAGTAAAAGCATCACGTCCTCATCTTCATGCAGAAGTGTGGCAGAGACATGGATGGCAACTCTTTAGCTCTGGTGAAGTGACAAACCCTGCACCGAACTCGGCACACGTGGAACGCAGCTGCTACACAGGTGGGCAGATGAAAACTTGATGCTCCAGAATCTACTCCCTGGCATGTGAGTAGGAGCATGCGTGTCCCTCCTCTGGTCTGGGTGTCTCTTCCTCTCCAGCAGGGCAGAGACCACCAACCATGCAGCAGTGGGAAAACTGCTAGGCAAGACTCTTAGAAAAGAGGTTTATGTACTTATGTGCTGGTGGTGTTGACTGACCAGAAGTGACTTGTTTTGCTTTGGGGCAGTAGCATTGTGTCCTGCTGATAACATAATCTACACTTAGCACTTTTTAAAAGGCAGAGGAGAGTGAAAACAAGGCCGTTTGGGATTTAGGCTAGTAGGAAGGGGAACACGTGGATTCTAAGGCTAAGGGCATGAAACAACTAACTCTATATCATCACAAACGAACCAACACAGATAAATGAGACCTTCACTTTTTCCATTCATACAAATCCCTCTTCTAGCTTATGTTACTAAATCTAAGGTCAGCTTAATCACAGCTTAGGATAACTATTATTGTGTTTCTAACATTAAGGTGAAAAGCTACATTCTTAAGTAGGGTTTTTTTTTTTTCTTCTTCTCCTAATTCAATGGGTTTGTTAAGCAAAAAAACCTAAAATCTACAAAGTTTCCATTATTTTATTTGTTGGAGGCAACGCTTAACACTTATCACTGCCGTTTTTATTTTAACTTACAGAATTGGAAGGATAGGAAATGAGCAGGGTGAAGTCATTACATGAATCGCAGAAATGGTCAACATGCATCGTATTTTACCCATTCAGCAAAGAGAGATAAAGGGGGTACGTTCTTTTGAGAAAAACCCAAATGGAATTGAGGGGGATGGGAGGAAACATGTCCATCAAATGAACACCTATCATTTGTGAAACGGTTCTATTATGGTGGTGGGGTGTGGACCATTAGTTTAATCTTTGGCAGTGATCTTATATTTTAGGTATCTAGAATGAGACGATATAGCTGGTCAATGGCTAGTTATTGTAAGATAGGTTTTAATTTTAATTCACAGCAAAAGATGTTGATTACAGATTTAGCACCTTAGTTTGTACTTCCTCTGTACCCGAATCATCTATCACTGTAAAGCCTGAGCTTTAGGTGAAAAAGCTGTATTCTTAGATAACTCCTCTGAGATGACTGTAGGACCGCAGTTTGCTCCAATCTAAGAGGTGGTTTTCTTATTAAAGAATGTAGGTATTTGATGCTAAATATGAGACTGAAGCCTTGAAGACATTTTATAGTGGTGACAGGTGTTTTGTTTCAGGAATAGGCTGTTAACAAGTCAAATGCATATTATCCCCTCTTAAGCATGAACTCTTTCTAAGTAACTGAATTATATTTTTTGGCTTGAAATGGTGCTTTCTTCTATATTTGATTTCTCGGTTTTCTTAGTAGATATTACTGTCTCCTCCAATATCTCTTCAAAACTTTCCTCTATCTGGGAGGTTTTCTTAGAGGCTACCTTAGAAGTCTCCTCCTCCTCACCCTCTTCCTCTTTCTTAAGAGACAGCCCAGTGGATGAGCCTTTGGAGGTAGTAGAACTGAGGATTCTAGGCGGGAGCAGATAACCTGGGTTGGGAAGTGGATTCAGCCCTAACATGCTTGACCCACCAGTGCTAAAACGTGTCTCTTCGCCTTCCAGCAATTTCCTGTAAATCAAACAGAGAGAGAAAAAAAAAATCTCAGAAGGCTAACTTGCAACTTTGAAAAACAAACAAAACTTAACCCTGCAGTTCATATTTATTTTAGAAAAATTTTTAAAGAAAAAAAAGTTCTATAAGATTTTGTAGTTTATTCATGAGATTGAGACCAATAGATATTGAATTCTCAAAGACCTGGGGTCATCTATCACATGCATGCACGCACACACACACATCTTCCACACCAGCTGTGTTTAAAGCACTGTCAAAGGGTAACCTCGCCTATTCGTTTACATATTAACAAAAGAAAAACCTACAATTATCCTTGGCCACATCACACCTATTTTTGGCACTTAGAGTCTACAAAGCTCTAGAGAAAAGTAATTTTGTTAATTAACACGTAAGTGCAATGGGAATAAGGAGGAAAGAACTGCCTAATTCAGCCTGAACTTGAGATCTGTACTTTTTCAATGTGCAGGAGTACTAATGGAACATCAAAGAACAGTGAATGAACCTATTTCAGATCCCAGCATCTGAAAAGTGGCCCCAAAACCTTGTTTTTCACAACTAATAGTTTTTATCATCCTCTCTTTAAATCAGTGCTATCTTTCCTCATCCTCTCTCACCCTTAAGAAATAGGAAAGACTAGAACCACTTATTTGGGTAATGCTGCCCCAGATGACTGCACTGGCTTGGGTGAGTGTGCCCTTTGAAGTACCTGTAAGCTGCTATCTCAATGTCAAGAGCCATTTTGACATTGAGCAAGTCCTGGTATTCCCGGAGGTGGCGTGCCATCTCACTCTTGGTGTTCCTCAGGTCATTCTCCAGTTGCCCAATGCTATCCTGAAAAGTGACAGAGCCGACATATTGAGGTCAAAACCAGCAAAAATTCATTGAGATTCCCACAAGTCAAAGACTCTCAACCGTGACTGCACATTAAAATATCCAGAACTCTCTCCTCCTCATGCCCAGCCTAGATTGTGATTCATTTGTTCAGGGGTAGGGTCCCATCACCTGCATTTTTTTTTTTTACTATGCATCCAAATCTCCCCATGGTTCTCAATGAGCACTAAGAATATATATGTATATGCGTGTGTGTGAGTGTGTGTATTCAATACTTACCTGGGGGTATGTTTATTGATTTTTTTTTTTAAAGAGAGAGAAAGGGAGAAGGAGAGGGAAGGAGGGAGAGAGAAAGAGAAACATTGGTGTAAGAGAGAAACATTAATTGGTTGTCTCCTGTATGCCCCCTAACAAGGTATTGAATCTGCAACCTTTTTGTTGTAGGGGAGGATGCTCCAACCAATTGTACCATTGGCCGTAAGAGATATTTTCTTTTTTAAAATCTGTTTAGCATCTCTCCCTTGCTGTTTTCTTGCTGCTAACTACCTCACTAACTCATTTGTTGGATGTCCTTTCCATAACCAAAGCCTCAGGTTAGGAGCTTACTAGTAGATTCAGAAAATTCCACCATGGAAAGCACAGAGAAGACAGCAAGTCTTTTCTGCCTTCATTCGTTTTGCTGGTTTCCTGGAGATTTCCTCAATCACTTTACTGAAAGCATTTCATGCAACAAATAAAGAGGAAACAGAGATACTCCATGGAATACTTTTTATCCACATGGCAGATAATTTATTTTTAAAAAGAAACCTCTATGTAATAGTTTTGCTCCAAATTCTTCCAGGTGCAAACCCAGGCATAAAAGAAAAAATAGCTTTACATCTGTGATTTTTAAGCAGCCAGAACGATCTTTTGCAAACAACAGGTCCTATTGTTTACCTGCTTAAAATCCTCCAATGCCTGTGGAATAAAGTCCAAACTCTTCAACATGGCCTATACCCTCCCCTTACTCAGCGTGTTTCAGCTACCCGGGCCTTCTCTTTTGCTCCCCAGACTTACCAAGCTTGCTATTTCCTCTGTTTGGAGTACTCTGGAGTGGGTCTGCACATGGCCCACTCCATGTCATCCAAGACTCAGTACAAATGACCTCCTCTCAGGTAGGTCTTCCTGGTGTCTAGCTTAAGTACTCTCTCCACACTGCTCTCACACATTATCTTACCTCAGCCAGGGCTGCTATTAACCCACGAAAGAACACTGTGCAAATTAGAAAAAGGTACCTCCAGTGGGAGGACAAATTTTTAAATAACACCCTGGCTGGTATTGTTCAGTGGTTAGAGTGTCAACCTGTGCAGGATCCATCCCTGGCCCTGGTTGAGCCATATGTGGGTTATGATAATGATCAATTTTTAAAAAATATATAATTCTGTGATGTCTTTTATCTTTTAGGTCAACTGAGGCATACCAGACTGCTTATTTCTATCCTAAATGACCCCAAAGAGCAGTGTTTGAATTAGTGCTTTCTTTGTTGGTTACTCCTTGGTTTTCTTTGTTCTGAGAGAACTGATCTGCTGCTACTTCTCCTTGAGATGTCCGGCTCCTCTAGTCTCTTCCTCTTCTCTATCATGCTGCAGGCTCGAAATTCAAACAAAGTGCTTTAGAATCATGTCAAGTAAGAATGAATAGTCTGGAGGCATCAGAAGGGTCAACTTCCTAATATATGATTTAGAAATAGATATTTTTTGACTAGGTCCTTTTTTGAATAGGTCCTTTTTTAAAAAAAAAGTTTTGTTGTTTCACAGCTGTGTTTTCTGAAAAAGAGGTTATTGGGGAGTTGAGTTTGATAAATGAGATTTCCTTGAACTTTTTTGTTGCACATTCCACATGTCTATTTCATGGATCAGAGTAGTTAAAAAGCAGCACTTTGCACCTTTCAGAAGGAGATGTACTGCCCTCGGATCATTGGCGGACCATTGCTGTCAAGGTCTCCTCCCTTTGTTTGCGCTCTTTGTTTCCCGACACCACGCTGTCTTGCCTCGCCCTTCAAAAGCTCTGCCAAAGATGGCTTCCAGCTCACGAAATCGGAGCAGAGCGCTGCAGTCTGCCCCTCCCCCAGCCACACAGCTACCGCTGGCTTAGCCTGAGGGAATGGGACAGAGGCACTCCCAGCTCCAGCTGGGGTCTCTCCTGGGAACGATAAAGCAGGTGCTGAGCACCTCCTCGGGGCTGGAAGGATATGTATGGACTGGGAGTGAGAGAAAGAATTGGCTACACTAGCATCTTCAGTGAAGAGGAATGACAAACAGTGCTACAGATTTCACCACTTTTAGGGGCCCTCAGCCGGACAACAGTAGTGAATGCAGCCATCCAGAATGACTCCGATGCATAATAAATTTAGTGGGAGAAAGGGTTTTTATCTGTGATCCACCCATGTGCCTTGTTCTCTCTCCTGCCTTTGTTTTATCCCCACATTTGTTTTCTTTTTTCTTTTTCCCCCTACCATACTGTAAAATCTTGCATTATATGAGCTGGGAAATGTGCTTTCGATTCTTGTACCCCAAAATTTATCTGAGGAACAAAAGGATGCAGCATTTTTATTGAGAAACACTTATTCTTGGCCACACCCACTCAAACTTCTGAATCCATATAATCAGGAGTGTGTTTAAGGATCTTTTCTTTAAGCCCTCTAGTGACCTTGGTATGTCAATGGGTTTAGAGACCACTGGTTTCTATTTATTTTTGTAAAGGAGCTATCATGGTGGTCCCAGTGAGATCCAGCAAGAACAAAACAAAACAAAGCATATGGAAGAGTTAAAGACTAACTGCAGCTTTTTTTTTCTTTCTTGAATTCTAAATTCAGGAATTGATCTATCAGGCTATATAGATTTATGTACAGGCGCTGCAAGTCTCCAAGGGACTGGTCCCTTCCTGCTATTTAATTAGGTTGTATTCCAATCTCATACTGGAGAGAAGAGGGCAGGCTTGGCAGCTCTCCCTGGAGAGCATTAAATAATGGTGATCTTGATTGTTCAGCAAGGTCTTTCAAGAAAAGCTTTAGCTTTCCAAGACTGGCCATAGTACAGGGCCAGGGGCCCCAGTACCCTTCAAAAATGTCCTCAGATACCTTTGGAAGAATGGGGCTCTCTAATGGTGGTGAAGCAGCCATGCAGGAACCCACACTGCCCTGTTTTAGAAATGAAAAAAGTCTTCTGCTAAAGAGGGCGACTGCATTTGCCTTTTGAAGACAAAAGCCACAGCTCGTTATCCTCTCTCCCGTTGCCCGATTTGGACCTCTCGTGCACCACCGTGTACTTACTATGTCACCTTGAGTCATTCTTTACCTGTTCAAAATATAATAAGCTTTCTCTCCTCAGATAGGCTGTCAGATCTCTGGGGCAGGGAAAGTGGGGTTTTAAGGGAGCCTTCCTTTGCCTCTAAGGAGGGCTGCAAGCTTCAAAGGAAAATGGGCCTACTACTAATCATTGAAGCAGAAGAAAGAGAACAGCCTCCCAGACTGCAGTGAAAGGGGGGGAGGGGGGAAAGGGCAAGAAAACAATGGCTGAATCGCACTGTGGAGAAGGAAGCTTTTCATCTTCATCAGCACTGCTGAGACTGTCAGAACAGGCAGGGGATACCCTTGTGGCTTCAAGCCTTCAGGTTCTGCAGGTGAGGGTGTGAGCCCCTCTTCGGCCTTAGGTCCCAAAGGAAATAGCTTTCTGCCTCTGATCTGTTCCACTCCATCATCCTGTCCACTGAGGCACTGAAGGCAAAAGTTGATGGGGGGCCAGCACTGCAGAGCTGCAGACATGCTGCAGTTTCCGTGTTTTATTCTCTCCTGTAGACTGTATCTACTAGTACATGACCCTGCTATTGTCTAACACTGAAAGCCTTTCCATGCAAACAAAACAAGCCAGACAATATTGTCATACCCCTTAGAATGCAGGAGCTGTCACAAGCAAGCAGAGGACCTGGCAGAGCCCAATTCAGATGGCATTTGTGGGTAAATTATCCTTTTTGTAGAAATATTGGGCTAGCACTTTTAGAAGATCACCTAGCTCATTTTTTGAGGCTTCTAGAAGAAAACACGAAGCTTCAATGAACTTAACGTGACTAATCCAGACCTTCTAGGGACTAGGCCACATAGTGAAAAGTTCAAGTTACAGAGCTTGAAGTAGAATAGAAATCCTCACTTGAATAGTACTGTAATTGCAAACTAACAAAAACAAATGGTTCAGGCATGCTTTCATCCTTTATCAAAGAAAGTAATTTATAATGAACAAATATCTGTACACCAATAATCAGACTAAAATTATACTCTTGAGGTTTCACCCCTTTCTTGTATGTATTTCATTAATGTTCCCTAAACCCTATTATTTTAATCAAATGTAAACTTTGATTTTGGCTAGAATGAATAATTGTAAGTTTCTGAATTATTAGCTTCTACCCCAAAGAGCTTTTATTGTACCTTGAATTTGAATCATACTATTTAGGTTATTTTCTAGACCTTTCTCCTGCCTCTGTGCCCTTGTGGTCATAAGCCCAGAATATTTTATATAGAAAAACTGAAAATGCAGTTGGCCTTTGTTTGGAGGAAAAAGTGAGGAAAGAGCCAACCATAGGAGCTTAGAGGACAGGCAAAAATGAAAAATAAGTGGCCTCTAACAAAGATAGAACCAGTGTCTCTGATTTATCACATTCACTTCGATTGGGAAACTGTTAAAGAAAAAGGGCATTTTCAAGTGGGACCTCACGGTTGCTGAGCAAATTAAGTGGTTTTTCTTAAGTGCTAAGCCACCCGTGAAAGTGAATATCGACGCTGTCCACGGGGTGACCTTTGATTGCAGGTAGCCAAGACTGATGTGTTGGTGTTGCAAAAGAAAAAAAAAATCAAAGCAGTTAATTGCCTAGAGAGTCATAACTGGGACATGCGACGGGGGAGACATTTCTGAGATGGGAAGAACTCGAGATCAGCACCGAGGACAGCGCCCCAGCCTTTTTCATTTGCTAACTGGTGTGAAGCTTTCTTTCAGAAGAAATACCATCAAATCGGTCGACCAGGGAACCGTGTGTGCGTGTGTGTGTGCGTGTGTGTGGTGTGTTTTGTGTATATGTGTGTTGGGGGAGGGGCAGAGTAAGAACAGGGCGGTTACGCTAACCTGACCACCACCCATCTTGTTGGTTCCCAATCTCTACTCCTTTGAGGAATAAAAGTCAAGAACCCTTTCCGGTTCAGTCCAGCATTCTTTCCCCAATCCTAGGGCGGACCATACTCTATAAATGCCTATTCCAGGGCGCACAGAAAAACCTCTCAAAGCCAACAAAAGAAGCCAACGAGCCTAGAGACAGCACCCTCAACCACGGAGCAGGTGTGACCCACCTCCGTTTGGGTGGGGACCTGTCCTTCAAGTCTTACGTGTGTTTCTCCCCACTTGCTGACTGGGAGGCGTAAGTTAGATTTTAGAAACCTGAAGAGGAGAAGCTCAGGGCTTCTTTGTAAGAAGGACCCGGAAAGGTGCGTAAGTGAGGGGCAGGAGAAGAGGGTGTCCAGGCCCCGCACAATCATCAGTGGAGAGCCCAGAGCTTTTTGTTTGCCGAGGCCTCTAGTCCAGGCTCTTTCCTCCCTCCTTCCCCCTCCTCTCAATTCCTTGGCCACCAGGGCGCAGGGGACATCGCAGGTGTGCGCAGGAGGGGAGGGGACGGGGCGCGGCTCCCCCTACCCGGCGCTCCAGCCCTTACCTGGTAGCTGGCCACTTCAGCGCTGTGCCTCTCCTCCAGCTCCAGGATCTGCCTCTCGAGGGACTCGTTGGCTCCGCGCAGGCCCTCGATCTCAATGGTGCGCGCCTGCAGCTGGCGCCGGTACTCGTGGATCTCCTCGCGGCTGGCCCGGATGGCCTCGGTGCTGCGCGCCGCCTGCTCGTTCAGGTTGGCGAACTTGGACTTGTACCACTCCTCGGCGGACTGCAGGTTCTTGGCGGCCAGGGACTCATACTGGG
>PVJN01023160.1:0-32696 GCA_004026805.1 Lasiurus borealis
TGTGTTTCAAACACTGTTTTACATGCTTTACATGTATGTAAAAGTCCATTCTGTAACAATAATTTTCAACTCCATACTTAAAAGCAGAGGAGGGAATATACTAGTATTCTATGTCCAAATTCTTTCATTTTTATGACCTACATACAATAATTCAGAGGAGAACTTTTTCCAGCCAAACACTGAAATATTTCTATACTTAGAAGTAATTCAACACATACACATATGTATACATATCAGACTATCAAAAAAGGGATAAATGTAGAGAAAAAAACACCAAGAAAAATGTTTTAAATACCCTGATTGAGGCAGTATTTCTTTGCATGGATACCTTCTACAGGAGTCTTCTTTTACTCTCCACTATAACAAAAAACCGTAAGGTAAAACAAGTGATTCTTTGGGAGGATATAAAGGAAGAATAACAATTCAGCAACTAGCATTTTAAATTTAATGTACAATATATCCAGTACATTTACTTATATTTATCTTACTGGTCACCATGACAAACCTGTGAAGCAGGTATCATTTGTTTAATTCCCATTTTACAGATTAAGAAAAGTGAGGTTGGGAATAGTCAAATAATTTGCTCAAGCCACACCTAGCATTTCAGTTATCTCCTGCTGTGAAACAAACTACCCCCAAATTTAGTGGCTTTAAATTTGATTTATAATTACACATGATTCTGTGGGTTGGCTGGGCAGTTCGCCTATTCCAACAAGTGTCAACTGGGATCTTGGCTGGGCATAAGACAACAAAGATGGCCTAACTCTCATGTTTGGTTGTAGGTGCTGGTCATTGGCAGGGTACCTTGGTTCCCCTCCACCTGGCCTCTAATCCTCTAAGGCCTCTCTTCTCATGGTCTGTCTGGTAGGATAGCCTAGACTTCTTTATTTATTAAAATTTTTATCTTTATTGTAAAAAGTATCATTGATGTTCCCATTTCTTCCTCCTCCCCACGCATGCCTTGTCCTAAAGCCTCACCATACTATTATTGTCTCAGTCCATGACGAATGCATAAATGCATATAAATTATTTGATTAATTTCTTCCCCCACCCTTTTCCCCTTGAGATCCATCAGTCTGTGGCATGCTTCCATGTCTCTGTATCTATTTTGTCCATCAGTTTATTTTGTTCATTAGATTCCACATATAAGTGAGATAATGTGTTTTTCTTTCTCTACTGACTTACTTTGTTTAGCATAAGAATCCCAAAACACCAACTAGAAAGAATATATGCATCCCTATGTTCATAACAGCATTATTTACAATAACTAAGATCTAGAAACAGCCCAAGTGTCCATCAGTAGATGAGTGAATAAAAAAGCTGCAGTACATTTACATGATGGAATATTATGCTCCCATGAAAAAGAAGGATCTATTACCATTTGAGACAACATGGAGGGACCTGGAGGATAGCCTAGACATCTTTACATGGTAATATTTCCACAAGGGCAAAAAATGGGAACTTCCAGGTCACTCTCATTGCATTCTACTGGTCAAAACCATGGCCAACCAGATTTCAAGGAAAAGAAATGGATTAAACATGTTGATGGAAAAGCCACATGCATGTACAGCAATAGCAAGCATTGTAGACAGACATATTTGGAGACAATCTACTACACTAAGAGGGGCCTAGTTGGAACGCAGAAAGATCAATGAGAATGCCACTATTCCACTCATTCTTTAATGTTAAATTTTACGGTATGGTTTCAGTACAGACACATACAAAGTGCAGGAAAATAATTCCCCACTCACCCTCAGGTGATGTTGGCATTATGTGTTATTTATTTGGAAGGCAGAGATTAATAGGCCCATATATAAATGTGTGTTAATTTGACTTAATTTGTCTAATGCCAATGTTCTCAATAAGGGCTTTAAGAACAAAGTATAAGGTGACAAAAACTGGCTGAATAATGGTACTTGCTGGTGAAGTTAATGGCAAAGACACACCATGGCAGCAGAAATCATGGGCAGAAGGTTGTTTATATGACTTTCCAGCTTGAAGACACATTTAGTGGTCATCCAATTAAACCCTCTCCTTAGACAGAGACATTTTAGGCATTAAAGGCCTCCCATACCTTACTCACTTAACACATCTACTTCTCTTGATCCCTACAATGTGTGCACCTATATGTATGTGTGCGCACGTGCACACACACACACACACACACACACACACACACACACACACACACAGAGTCCCACCATTAAAAAATATTATAGGACAGCCATTTAAAATAAGTAAAAATTAAAGTTGACAGCCCCCACCCCCAGATTTTTACAAATCTTTTGAAGTAACTAGAGCCCCTATGGAGTGTCACAGTCTAAGCTGTCATCACTAGTGCATCACAAGCGTCACCAGATAGCAGAGGCTGCAACTCTCTCACCTTTCTCAGTCAAAGGCAGGTATGATGATTCCCTTCCTGGTTTCAAAACATCATAAATGTAAACCCCCCTCTGTGAAAGCAGACCTGGTTTATAAGGGACTTTATAGCTGACTTTCAGTTGCTTTCTCTGTCCCCACAATTAGACTGGATGGGATAACAAGAAGAAGGTCATAGCAAGAGATCCCTGGGGCAAGGATGTAGGGATTAATTTAAAAATTATTAAAGTAATAAATATATAATAAAGAGTATTCTATAAAGAACCCCCTAGTGGTGAACATACAATACAATATACAGCTGCTATCTTATAGAACTGTATGCCTGAAACATATAATTTTACTAGAGGCCTGGTGCACAAAATTTATGCACAGGTGGGGTCCCTAGCCTGGCCGGCAATCAGGGCTGATCAGGTTCCCCGCCTCCCCCGCTCCCTGACTCCTCCTTCCCTACATGACTTTTTACAGTCCCCCAAAGGACAGCTTTCCCACTCTCTTGCATCCTTTTTCTTCTACTTGGAAAACCTGTTTGCATGCCTATCACTGGGCTCAGCTGGTACCCCATGCCAGCAGATTCCAGGTTCCTTCTTGGGGAGCCATGCCTACAAGGCTACCCACCCTCTCACCAGCTTTTCTCACCCTGCATGTATGTCTGTCATTTACTAGACCAGGGCTCTTTTGGCTTGCCTTATCACCACCATCACTCTCCACTCAGTTTGGCATATGGTAGAAACTCAATAAATACTATTAAATGAATGAGGTCATATATCAGGGGTCTGTAACAATCAAGAGTTTATAATCAGCCCTCCATATCTGCAGGTTTTGCATCTGCAGATTCAACCAACAGGGGATTAAAAATATTCAAAGAAAAGTTTTGTTGTTGTTGATGCTGATGTGTACTACTCTAAGATGGATTGTGTCTGTACTGAATGGATACAAACTTGTCATTACTTCCTAAACAATAATATAACAACTATTTGCATAAAATTTACATTGTATTAGGTAATCTAGAGATGATTTAAAGTATATTGGAGGATCTGCATAGGTTATATGCAAATACTATGTCATCTATAGATATAAAAGCCTAAGCGACCATTACACCTGAACAATTGGAATGACCAAATGACAGGTCAACCTTTGGCGATCATGGGCACTGACCACCAGGGGGCAGACGCTCAATGCAGGAGCTGCCCCCCTGGTGGTCAGTGTGCTCCCATAGCCAATCTCCATGGCTGGCCAACCACCGCGGTTCCTCCCTCCAGTTGGCCCTCATCAGCTCGTGGTGCTAAACTATTCATAGGTGACTTGCTTCTGGGCTGGAGTTTTGTTAGTAGCAGAGCAAGTCAGCCTTCAACACAAGAATTTGTCTCACACCCATCCTCTCCTTTCCCTAGAGGCTACCAGCCCTCCACAGTGGTAGTGGTGGTGGTGGTGGTGCAGCAGTGAGGGAAGAAGGAGGGGGAGATGTGGGGGACCACACAATGGTGGGGTGCTGATGGCAGTGTTGGCATTCGTGATGTCCATTTCTTCCATGCCTGGCTCAGCAACCATCACCTCCTCTCCTGACCCCTCTGGGGCCTTTGGGCCCTGGGCTGAGATGAGGAACTAGGGGTGGGTGGCGGCAGATACGACCTCTTTCCCAGGGGGGATAAGGGCTAGCTCTCTCCTTGGGACCCGAAGCCATCCTCTCATGGTCCCTTCCCCTGTCCCTCCCCTCAGTTGGTAGACCTTGATTGGCTCTAATCACTGGCCAGGTGTAGGGACCCCACCCTTGCACAAATTCATGCATTGGGCCTCTAGTTTTATCTAAGGGTCTTGAGCATCCTCAGATTTTGGTATCCCCAGGGATCCTATTTCCCCTTGTATACATAGGATGATTGTACATGATAGGCCCTTGCAATAGCACCCCTCTGAAGTGGAAAGTACAGGTTTGAAGGCCCTTTTCCAAATTTCCTGGTGTTAGATATGGTTGGAATTTCAGAAATCTTTGTATTTTAGAAAGGTGATATGATGTATTAGAGAATATATATAACAATCTAAAAGGAATTTGGGGTAACACTGATAATCATACACATACAATCACCAACAATTATATATAACTAGCAACACATGAATAATCACACTAAGTAGAATAAAAACCATAAATAGACTCTGGTCTGCTTCGTATTGAGTTTGTAGTAACCTTATGAAAAAGCTGTGAGTTTTAGAGCTTTTGGGATTTCAGAAATGCCAAGAAAAGAGTATAGACCTACACAATTATCCTTATGTACTTTAGAAATGAAGAAAAGGGGTACAGAAAGATTAAGTAACTTGCTCCAAATCATACAGCTAATAAACTAGAATTTAATGTCTGATCTAGAACTCCACTCTTTAAATGAAAAAGGTTAAATGATGTCTGTCATATTTGATATACACAAAATAATATATATGACATACATAAATTAATGAATAATAATTAAAATGATAAATTATAAATTAACCTGCCACCCAACTTAAATATGAATCCCAATCTTAACCCCTGGCACAGTTGTTTGGTGTTGCCCAGGCTTTGAATGTCAACATCATGGATGGGACCCAGGAGATCACACCAGTGGAAATTAAGTGCCCTATGAATTGGGGAGAGGACTAAGTCTTAATGATTCCAAGATATAAAAATGATGTAATTTGAGGTATAAATGAAAGAAGACTCTCACAGGCACGTTGGGAGAAAAAAAACCCCACAATAGTGTGTGAGACCAGGACAGACTTGCTGGTGTGTGTTGCTTGTGTAGGCCAGCATAATAAGACCTCAGGCTATTCCTGGACTTGAGTTACTAAGCCAATTAGAAGGAATTAAAAAAGGCTTGAGGGGTTACACAAAGAGAGAGTGCCCCAGGCCCTAAACAGCAAGTATCTGGTGTGCTTATTTGCAGATAATGGCAAAACCCAAAGCAGCCTGGTTTGTTTAATAAGATCTCATTTTCAGAGGCTTCCATCACAAGAATTGACTGAAGGGATCTTCAACTCACCTAAATCAAAGGTTCAGAAGGATGAAAAGGTTTTCACATCAGCTAAGTGGAACTGACTTTGTGGGAGAGTTATCGATTAATGGGTCTTCATCCTGAGAACAAATATCCCAAAATTGCCAGATACCAGCCTCTCCCAGATAGCTTGCTCAAGTAGATTTGAGTGCCCAGCTGGTGTAGCTCAGTGGTTTAGCATTGATTCCCGGTCAATCCCCAGTGTGGGGTGTACAGGAAGCAGCCAATGAGTGATTCCCTCTCATCATTGATGTTTCTCTTTTTTTCTCCCTCTCCTTTCCTCTATGAAACCAATAAAAATATATGTTAAAAAAAAAAAAAGATTTGGGCAAACTCAAAGATCCAGCAGCAGGGCTGAGGGTTCAGTGTGTGTGTGTGTGTGTGTGTGTGTGTGTGTGTGTGTGTGTGTATGAAGGCCCCAGAAAAATAAAATTGTTGGGGGAAAAAAAATCAGAATTATATGTTCAAAGAATCTTATCTCAGCTATAAACATGCTGTTATTAACTGACACATTGGGGTGGAGGAGCAGTCCCGCTATCTCAGAAACCTGTGTTGTTGCTAAACTTTCCAACTTTAGCCCAACGTGATTACTATTTTGAAAGTGGAGGACAGACAAATGTTTCAAATAGAATTGGACGAAACACACACACACACATACACACACACACAGAATCACTATGGAAAACACATGCATGGACCCACATGCGCACCCACACCTTAGTTGTATTCTGTGGTACAGATTGGTTCCATTCACATGATACTCAGGAAAGCTCAGAAAAAAAGAAAAGTAACTGACGCACTAGGGAATACATAGGTTGACTAAGAGTCTCCTGCTTAAAAACAGATATAGTTTTATATATAAACATTAAAAAAAAGTTGGAAAAAAATCTAAGAATTTGTAAATAAAGTTATTTCTCAATTTTCTTTATTTCTCTAGGTGAACTGTTAGTATATCGTATATGAAAAGAACCCTCTTTGTATTAGAAATCCTGACAACCTGTGTGGGCAGGAAAGTCAAGCCTAAGGCATCTGACAAATCCTCTGAGGCATCTTGTCAGTCCTGATACTTCAGTGGAAGAGGCACAGAAAGTCTCTATTTGAATGTGACCATTTGTTCTTTTATCCAACTAATATTTGGATTAATCTAATTTCCTGTTAATATTTTCATCAGCACTCCCTCCTCTTTTCCTTCTCTTTCCCCTGAAACACACAACACACATACTGTGTCAGTACCTCACACCCAGTTGAACAGAGAACTAATTTCCAACAATAAGGATTATGCTTTCTTCCCATTAAAAGCTGTGGGAAAGGATACAAAACCAATATACCGAAATTTATTGCATTTCTATACACTTATAAAAAACAACCAGAAAAATCAAGAAAACAATTTCATTTACAATGGAACCAAAAAGAGCAAAATACTTATGAATAAATATAACCAATGAGCTGAAAACTATAAGATAATAATGAAAAAAATTGAATAAGATACAAATAAATAAAAATATATTCCATGCTCATAGATTGGGGAAATTAATATTGTTAAAATGTCCTTATTACCCAAAACAATCTATAGATTCAATGCAGTCTTCATCAAAATTCCAATGATATTTTTCACAAAAAGAGAACAAATACCTTTAAAACTTGAATCGGACCATGAAAGACACTAAAAACATTATGCTTCCTGATTTCATGCTATATTAGAAAGCTGTAGTAATCAAATAGAATGGTACTGGTATAAAAACAGAAACATAAATCAATGAACAGAATAAAGAGCCCAGAAATAAATTCATGCATATATGGTCAATTAATTTATGATAAAGGAACCAAAAATATACAGTGGGGAAAGGACATTCTCTTCAATAAATGGTGTTGTGGAAAACTGGATAGTAACATGCAAAAGAATGAAACTGGACCACTATCTTACACCATACACAAAAATTTATGCAAGATGCATTTAAGACTTAAATATAAGACTGAAACCATAAAACTCCTAGAAGAAAACATAGGCAGTAAGCTCCTTGACATTGGTCTTGTAATAAATTTTGGATTTGACATCAGAAAGCAACAGAGGCAAAAATAAACAAGTGGGACTATATCAAACTAAAAAGCTTCTGCAGAGCAAAGGAAACCATTAACAAAATGAAAAGGCAACTTACTGAATGGGAGAAAATATTGCAAATCATATATTTGATAACGGAGTAATATCCAAAATATATAAAGAATTCATACAATTTAAAAGCAACAAAACTTCCAAATAGTCCTTTAAAAAATGGACAGAGGATCTGAACAGACGTTTTTCTAAAGACATACAAATGGGCAACATCTATATGAAAAGATGCTCAACATCACTTATCATTAGGGAAATGCAAATCAAAACCACAAAGAGATATGATACATCATTAGAATGGCAATTATAAAAAAGACAAGAAATAACAAGTGTTGGGGAAAATATGGAGATAAGGGAACCCTGTGCACAGTTAGAAATGTAAATTGGTGGAGTCACTAAGGAAAATAATATGAAGGTTGCTCAAAAAATTCTAAGTAGAACTACCATATGACCCACAATTCCACTTCTAGGTATTTATTCACAAAAAATGAAAACACTATCTTGAAAAGATATCTGTACCCCCAGGTTCATTACAGCATTATTCACAATAGCCAAGATAGAGAAACAACCTAAGCATCCATCAATAGATACATGGATAAAGAAAATGTGATATATAAATGGTAAGAATGAAAGCTTGCCATTTTTGACAACATAGATGGACCTTCAGGGCAGTGTGCTAAGTGAAATGAGTCAGATAAAGACTTATACAACATGATTTCACTTTTATGTGGAATCTAAAAAACACACAAAAACAACAACAACAAAAAACTAAACTAAAAAGAAAAGAAAAGAAAAGAAAAGCTCATAGACACAGAGAAGAGATTGGTGGTTGCCAGAGGTGGGGGTAGAGGGTGGGCAAAATGAGTCAAGGAAGTCATAGAGATTTACTGTACAGCATGGAGACTACTTTAATAATATTGTATTGCATATTTGAAATTTGCTAAGAGAGTAATAAATCTTTAACGTTCTCATTACAAGAAAACAAAAATCTGTAACTCTGTGTGGTGACAGATGTTAATTGGACTGATTGTGCTGATCTAACAGTCCTGTGCTGTACATTGTGTGCATTGTGCCCACAAAGCTGCAGAGAATGGATCATTTCAAAGCCCAGCTTCTACTAAATGCAGCCTGTCATGTTAGAGCAGAATTTTGGAGATAGATGTAGTTTGCTGCCTGATATTTGGAGGTTGCTCTCCAAGTGTGATCTGTGGACTTGCAGTTTCTGCAACACCTGATAGCTTATAAGAAATACAGAGCCTCAGGTTTGATACCTGAACTGCAGAATCTGCAATTTAAAAATATCTCTAAATTATTTCAATGCACATTGAAATTTGTGAAGTTTATGGAACTACTAGTATCTAGTGTTACTATTTAAGACACACTCATGGTAATTACCACAAACAGAGCACTCTTTAAAAAAATCTTGAAATAGTAACTAATCTTTTCCTCAGAACAACCTCATTACCAGTAGTATAGTACATTGGTCAGCAAACTCCTTAGAGCCAAATATCAACAGTACAATGATTGAAACTTCTTTTGAGAGCCAAATTTTTTAAACTTAAACTCCTTCTAATGCCAGTTCTTCAAAATAAACTTGCCCAGGCTGTGGTATTTTGTGGAAGAGCCACACTCAAGGGACCAAAGAGCCACATGTGGCTCGCAACCCGCAGTTTGCGAACCACGGGTATAGTAGATAGATACTTTTACATCCCCATTTCACAGATGAATAAACTAAGATATTAAAGTATTAAGATCTGGCCTAAGGTCACACAGAAAGTATGTAGTGAAGTTGGGATTAGTTCTCCAGAATCCATTCCCTATGCCACAACTCTTGGAGACAAATAATAAATAATTAGATATTAAATGATGGGCACTTTGCACGATTAAAAAAATACCCAGAGGTGTTTAAAGCAACAACTATTCTGGAAGCTACAGATTATACTGGAATACCCAGAGGGATCCTCTGCTGCAAAAGTAGCACAAATTCAGGGAGGACCATAAGAAACCATGAGCTATCAGGCAGCAAAGATAAGCAAGAGTGACAACTTACTAAATAGAGGGCATACTACTAAATAAACAAAAATGGTTACACACTAGTGATGAACTTAAAAACACTGCTGAAAATGAAAGGCAGCCCTGGCCAGGTAGTTCAGTTGGTTGGAGCGTTGTCATGATATGTCAAGATTATGGGTTTGATTCCTGGTCAGGGAGCAACCAATGAATGCATAAACAAGTGGAACAACAAATCAATGTCTGTCTCTCTCTCCTCCCCGCCCCCAAATCCTATCTAATAAAAAGGGTAATATGCAAGTTAATTGTCACTCTGTCACAAAGATGGTGGCACCCATAGCCATAAGATGGTGGTGCCCAGTCCTCTCAGCCCTGCCAGAGTACCTCAGCCCTGGGCTGGGAAGCGGAGGTTGGGAGGGTAGAAATGGGTGGGCAGCATGGATGGGCCTCTGGGCCCCAGAGAGCTGCTCAGGGCAGCGGGCTCGGAGCAGCCAGGCCCCACAGAGAGCTACTGGCACACAGATTCATGTGCGAGGCTACAGGTCATTAAATAAATAAATAGAAGGAAATGAAAGGCAGTCTGATGGTAAGTGAAAAGGTTTAACCAACATGACTGAAAACCTTACCTATTAATGCCCATGCAACACATTAGAAACTGAAGGAAATAAACAGGATTTAAAAATTGGTACTTTCTTGCTTGACTTGGCAAGTCAGGTCAAAATACTTCAAAGTAGCTGCAGACCATCCAGAGAGCTGGGTCTTTGACCTTTTAGAACTGTTCTGTGGTAATAAAACTTCAACTGAACCAACCACTCACCAACTTTCTACTTTCTCTTCTGGGTCTTGAATTCTTTTAAAATACTTCATAGGACCCTAACTCGTTTGGCTCAGTGTATAGAGCATTGGCCTGTGGACTCAAGGGTGTTGGGTTCGATTCCAGTCAAGGGCACATGCCTGGGTTGTGGGCTTGGTACCCAGTGAGGGGCATGCAGGAGGCAGCCAATCAATGGTTCTCTCTCATCATTGAAGTTTCTATACCTCTCTTCCTCTCCCTTCATCTCTGAAATCAATAAATTATATAAAAAAAAAATAACAAAAAAAAGACACCTCATAACTCTGATCTCAAATTTGCCCACAGATTTGGGTTTTCCTGGCTGCCTATTTCACAGTTGCCAAAACAGTGTCCAACAGAATCACTAGAAAATAGCACCTCAGGCTGCAATATTTTCCTGAGACTTCCAGAAAATGGACTTCACCCCAGTCAAAACAACAGCTTAACACATCTGGAAATGTCATGCACTATGTTGAATAGCCATAAGTCAAGAACCTGTGCATTACTCAATTCTCAGTCCAGGAGACATGCACCAAGGACAGAAGGCAGTTATATCAGATCTTGATAAATTGAGAAAAACCCAACAGCAATTTCTTCTTTAGCAATTCCAAAAAACCTCAAAATATCTCAGAAAGGGTACTTTTTATGTTTATGGAAATAAATTGCTTATGCAAATGAAAATAAATATACCAGTGTCCCAATTATGCAAAAATACAACTTTTTAATTGTATTTAATTGGTTTAATTCTAAGAAGCAAAAGGACTTCATTGATTCTATTCACAAATATTTACTAACTACCTACAATGTGCCAGGTTACTGTGCTAAGCTTGCTGAACTTAATGGTGAATAAAACAGTCATTGAATATAAACTGTAATTAAAATTTTTTTTTAAATAGCCAAAACCAGTTTGGCTCAGTGGATAGAACATCAGCCTTCGGACTGAAAGGCCTCAGGTTTGATTCCAGCCAAGGGCACGTACATTGGTTGTGGGCACATCCCCAGTAGGAGGTATGTACAAGGCAGCTGATCAATGTTTCGCTCTCATAGATATTTCTAACTCTCTATCCTTCTCCCTTGCTCTCTGTAAAAAATCAATAAAATATATATATTTAAAAATATTTTTAAATAAAAAAAATTTAAAAACCTATATAATCCCTGTTCTCACAGAACTCATGGTTTATTGGACCAGAAAAACATTAATAAAGAAATTCCCGCCGAAACCGGTTTGGCTCAATGGATAGAGTGTCGGTCTTTGGACTGAAGGGTCTCAGGTTAGATTCCATTCAAGGGCATGTATCTTGGTTGCCATAGGGGACGTGCAGGAGGTGGCTGATCAATGTCTCTCTCTCATTGATGTTTCTAACTCTCTATCCCTCTCCTTTCCTCTCTATAAAAAATCAATAAAATATATTTAAAAAGAAAAAAAAAGAAATTCCCACAAATGAACATGTCATTACAAACTCAAATAAATGCTCTGAAGGCCAGGAAAATGGGAGTGCCAGAGAAGGTTGGAAAATTCAGCAGTTTGAGAACATCTGGAGATATCTATCCTATCCATGGGAATTGGATAGGAACTGACAGCAGAACACATTGGAGAGTGAAACTGAAAGAAAGCTAGAGGGATTAGTGGACAGAGATCCAGAAGGAGTGAGAATAAAATGAGGCAGGGCCTTTGTTGGCCAAGTTAAGGATTTTGACTCATCTGGAGGGTTTTAAGCCTGGACAATATGAGCAGATCAGTTTTTCAGAAAGATCTCTCTGGCTGGAGTGGAAGACTGGACTTGAGGAGGGTCAGAGAAGACACTAGAGAGTCAGGAGTATTTGTAGAGGTAGAAAAGAGATGAAAAGAAGTGGGCAGATTCGAGAGATTTATTAGGTAAGATAATAGGACTTGGCAATGAAACCAACATGGGAATTGATGGAAAAGGGGGTGTCAAGGATGAGGCCAAAGTTTCTTATGGCTTCTGTAAGTGGGTATACAAGTGGTCACATTCATTGATACAGAAAGACTATAAGATTACATTTTTTGGTGAGAGAAAATTATTCCAATATTGGACTTGTGTAGTTCAAGATGTTTCAGAAATATCTGATGGGTGAAGGTTTATAGGCAATTGAATTAATTGGTTATGCAGGCATGAGGCTCAGAAGAGAAGTCTGAGCTGGACACTTACTGTGAGAGTCACTGGCATCTACAAAGATAACTGAAGTGAAAACATAAATGCCTAGAAAGAATGTATAGGGTTAAAGGAGGAATGGGCAAAAGTTGATGCCTTCAGAAATTCTGACACACAATTACTAGGTAGAAGAAATGACCTGCAAATGAGATTTTTTTAAAAAGGGGGGGAGGAGCCAGCCAGGTGGGAGAAAATCAAGAAGACTGTGCAATCATAGGAGCCAGGGAAATAGAAGGCTGTGAAAGGTAGGCAATGGTCAACACAATGGATTGCTGAGTGGCCATACAGGCGAGGACTGAAAAGACCCCTTTTATTAACTGACAAAGAGGTCACTTGTGACTTAAGTACTGTTTGAATGGAGTGATGGTTTGGATTGATCTGAGCAACACATGCCAGAATTGAGTTTCTGAGAAGAAAATGGAGAGTATAAGTACAGACAGAATCAAACAGAAACCTCTCACTCAGGCTAACAGTCAAATCCTTGCAACAATCTACAAGATCAGAAAATCTGCCCCCTCCTACTTCATCTGCTTCTCTTCCCTTCTTCACTCTGGGCACAGCGATCTCCTTATCCTTTGAATACACCTGCTTCTGCCTCATGACTTTTGCTTTTGTTGTTGCTTCTATCAGAGACCTGTTCCTCCATATAAATAAATGGTTGCTCCTGAACTCTTCAGGTGTTTGCACAAAAATTATTTTCTCAGTGAGCTCTCTCATAACTATCCTATTTAATATTAAATTTAACTTGTCACACCTGCACTTACTATTCCACTCCCTGCTTTATTTGCTGTCTCACCATCTGACAGATCATATTTAGTTTTTATGCTTAACAATGTATCTCACACCACCATCCTCCAAAGAATGTCTTGAGAGCAAATAATTTTGTTTACTGCTATGTTATCAGTTCTTAGAAGAACGTCTATTTATTATATAATAAGCATTCAATAAATGTTTTAAAAATAAAATATTTGAAAAAATATAATAAATAATCTAATATATACAGTCAACAGATTGTATGAATTATAAAGAGCTGTTTTTTTTAAAAAAAACTCTATCATAATAACAAGAAAATTTGGAGAAAAATATAAAACAAAAAATAAAGCATAAACACAAAGAAACCACTCTGTAACATCAATAAAAAGACTTGAATAAATGAATAAATATACAATCCTTCTTGGGAAAAAAACTGCCTTGAAGAGATATCAATTCTTTCTATATTAATTTAGAAATGTATCACAATTCAAATTAAAATTCAATGGAATTTCTAAAGTTCTTTTAGGAGAAAAAAAAATGCTTGAAAATAGCCAAGATGGGCTTTTGTGGTTAAGAAGAGACAATGAGGGAACCCAATTCATATGAAACATTTAACCCTAATATAAAGTAACAACAGTATTAATAATACAAGAAGTGATAGATAGATAAAGAAATGTAGGATCTATAAACAGATGTATTTCTATACACATATTTAAAGTTAGCATACAATGAAGTATGTACTTTCAGATCAGTAAAGAAAGGATAGATTTATTAAATGGGATTAGGACAACTGATGAATCATTTGGGGGGGAAATTATATTTCCTATCATGTAAATCAGATACACATAAATTCCAAAAAGATTAGATATTTAATTAGAAAATGAACTTATAAGACAGTTAAAAGGAAATAATGTCAATATTAAGCTATTGAGTTCAACAGAGTCTTATTAACATGTGTAACAGTAAAAGGAGAAAAGTGATAGATGTGGCTACATACAAATTTAAAACATATTTTTGTGAAAGATATCATAAACAAATTTAAAATTAAAGCAAAAATTTTGGAAAAACATTTGCCACCTGCAAAAAAAAATTATATTTATAAAGCTTATAATGTTGTAGAGGAAAGAAGTTAAATGGCAATGACTATAATACAAGTTAGGATTGGGTAACTATGCTTATTTTATTTTATTATTACCTTAAACTGTTAAGTTTACTGTGACTACTCAGGGACCACAGAGAAATAGCCTAAAAATGTGTACTGTAAAATATTATTTTGAAAATCTTCTTTTTCTAAATCTTTACATACTGTGAAAGAGTTAGGATAGAACTTGCGGGCAACTGCCCAACAATGTTTTAATAACAACTAGGATATAAAACTAAGAGTCATTTTTAAGTTCATTTCATCTCATAACTGATAAAAAAAAACTAAACAAACAGGTTCGTGCTTTTGAAAATACTACTGAACTAGATAGTATTGAAGGCTACTGGAAAATACTACTAACTAGATAGTACTGAAGGCTACTGGATAAATATTATGAACTCATCAGGGTTAGTTTATAAACAAACACCAAAGAGTTGCCCAGTAGAGACTAATTTAAACTTAATGCCTTCCTATAGAATATGCTACCATCAAAATTCTGTCCATAAAATCAAAATCTTTCAGTCCTAAAAAAGTGGTTAAAATTATTTTTCAAAAGAATAATCTTACTAGAGACTTTTGTGTGACTTTTGCCTAAATTCATATGACTAGCTAATAGCAGGGACACTCAACACCTGTCACATTGGCATTTTAGATTAGGTAAAATGCACATGATACATATCTTCCAATATACATTCTTCAGCTTCTTATAAGTTGGACAAAACCTGATAAATCTTTTTTCTAAAACTTCTAAAGTATTTTAAACTACCATTACATAATGAACAAGTTTATTTACTTGATCAATGTTTAGTAAGTTTCTACTGGGCACTGGGGATTATGAAGACAAAAGACAAGAATACAGTCTCTGCCTTGAGTGTGGGGAGAAAGGAATGTAAACAGAGAGTATCAAATGTGAGCGGTGCTGGCCTCCCAGTGTGTGTAAGGTGCTGAGACACCCGGACACTCTCCAGAGAGAAAGAGCTAATGAGAACTAAGTCTAGAAAAATGAGAAAGCACTTACCAGGAAGACAAGAGAAGGGGAGGAGGGACACTTATAGAAGGCAAAGCACTGAGTTTAGTACTGCAGGGCAGGCTGGAGGATGAAGTGTGAGAAATGATGCTGGAGAGGGGCAGAGTCTGTGCAGATGGGTAAGGACCCAGAGTCTGTACAGATGGGTAAATGCCCCAGAAGGAGTCTGAATTTACATGTAAAACGCAGACAATTCTTGAAGGGTTTTAAAAAAGAGCGGCTTGTTCAGTTTTGTGTTAGAGAAAAATAACTTTGATGTGCATGGAGAGCGGCCTGGATGGGGCAGGCCCACAGATTAGGCACTAGGAGAATAATTCTGGTTAGAGATAAAGAAATTTAGAAAATCAAGAAGGGGGAGGGAATTGACCAGTCTTGACTCCACCCTTTGCTTATAATAAATAGAATACTGTCGACACATTTTTAGAAGAGTGAATATTTTCCCAATTATATTCTCTCAGTGATTTTTATCCTGTTTATTATAAAATATGTTCAGGTTAAGACTCTAGAATACATAAAATTATTGAAGTAAAACCCTTGCCTAAAGGCTCTAACCTCTATTGTAGAATATTCTGTTAGGTTTGTTATTTCTCAGAAAGAAATTCCGAATTTTTTAAGTAAGTAAAAATTTCTGACATTTAAAGGAAATGTAGCCATATTTTTACAAAAAATGTCCTCCTTACTCCAATCTACGTCCTTGATCTCTTCCACAAATTTGTACATGCTGGACTTTTAAACAGGAGGCAACAGCACTTACCATAATGTCTAATAAGATGCCCAGTTAACACCAACATTAAGTTTAAGCTGTGTTTTCAATAATGAAAATGTTTAAAAACAACCCAAAGCTCATCTATCTAGAATTAGCCAAAAAATAGTTTCATGACTAAATATTCCACTGAGGGCTACACTTAAACTCAGCCAACATTTGTCATAGAAGGCAAAAACATTAATGGTTATTGGTCAATCCAGAAATTTGTTCCATTTACATTTTTACTCTGTTAGGTAACAGGGATCCAAATGTTTGAACAATGGTCCAGACAGTCCTTCTGCTTACCCAACACTTTTTCTTTCATTATTTAGAGTCATCAATAATAAATGTCATGAATTTAGTAATTATTCATTTACATATTTAAACTGATATTTTGAAATGACAATGAGAAGCTGACAACTGTTCTCAAAGGAAATGTCCTTTCTTGTCATATGGTTTCTATTCTGGGACTAACACTTAAAGAGATTTTCAATTTACTGAACAACAGAGCATCTTCCCAGCTGAGACTTCATTTAGAATGCAAATGCCTCACCTTCTGTACCAATAATTTAAATACCAATCCCATTGATGTTAAGAAGCCAGTTACAAAATCAAAATCCATCCCCACTATAGACCTTGAATAGATTAAACAGCAAAGAACTTTAAGGCTTTTGAAAAAAATGGTTTCTGTGTTAGCTTGTAAGCACGTAAGGTGGAAAGATCTTCACATAAGGACCACAGACTTGTCCTTTTCCTTACAGACTATCTTATTTTGACTTCTTGGTTTAAAATAGAGAGATTAATTCCTGTTGCAAGCAATACATGACATAATATATGGACTAATTGTAAACTCTAAAACTTCTATAAACATATGCCATTATAAATTTGGACTTCCACTAATAGGCTGACTCAACATAAAAAGATTGTAAAAATAAAGATATGGGCTGGGGAAGAAACAAAAATACCCTGAAAAATACAACCACTAAAAATATATGTGAACAAACTGCTCTATAGATTCAATACAATCTCTATCCCAAATCTCATTTGCCTGTTTTGAAGAAATTGACAAGCTTAACTTAGAAGTTGTATAGGAACTCAACAAGGGTCTAAGAAAAGCCAAACAGTCTTAAAAAAAGAATAAAATCTGAAGATTCACATTTCCTAATTTCAAAACTTCCAAAAAGGCAATAATAATAATCAAGACAGTCTAGTGCTGGTATAAGAATTGGCATATATATCAATGGAAAATAATTGAAAGTCCAGAAATAAACTCTCATATTTATGGTCAATTGATTTTTGACAAGAGTGTCAAGAAAATGGAAAAATAATAGTCTTTTCAACAATGTTGCTAGGACAACTGAATATCTACATGTGAAAGAATAAACTTGGATTCCTTCTTTACACCATTCACAAAAATTTAACTCAAAATTTGTCATAGACCTAACTCTAAGAATAAAAACTATAAAACTCTTAGAAGAGTAAATCTTTGTGACCTTGGGTTAGACAAAGTCTTTTTGGATATGCTACCAAAACACAATCTATGAAATCTCAGACTTAATGCAATTCCAAAAGCACATTATTGAAGACAACCTAAATGTCCAATAACAGGAGAATATTTAAATAAATAAATAAATAATGTAATATTATAATTATAAATCACATCTTCCAATGTGACAGCTTTATTGAGCTCAAGCCCATATGCTATAAAATTCACCCATGTAAGATGTACAATCCAATAGTTTTTAGTATATTCATAGAGTTGTGCAACTATCACTACAATGAATTTTGAAAGGTTGTCCTCATCTCAAAAATAAATCCCCTATTCTTTAAGTGCCATCCTTCATACCCAACCCCTCACCCCATTAACTCCAGTCCTAAGCAATCACTAATCTAATTTTATTTATCACCATGATTTATATATTCTAGACATTTCTTATAAATGAAATCATATAATATGTGCTGTTTTGTTATTGGCTCTTAGCATAATGCTTTCAAAGTTCACCCATGTGGCTTTAGTACTTCATTCATTTTTATGACTGCTTAATATTCCATAATGTAGATATGCCACATCCTGTTTATTCATTCATCAGTTGATAGACATTTGGGTTGTTTACATCTTTTGACTATCATGAATAATGCTGCTATGAACATTCATGTACAAGTCTGTGTGAGGACATATGTTTCAATTTTTTTGTATATATACCTAGGAGTAGAATTGCTGGGTCATAATGGTAATTCTATGTGTAAGTTGATGATAAACTGCTAGGTTATTTTCTAAAGTGGCTGCACCATTTCACATTTCTACTAGGAATATAAGAAGGTTCTGATTTCTCCACATACTTGTCAACACTTGCTATTATCTAACTTTTTATTATAGCTATCTTACTGGATGTAAAGTACTATCTCCTTATAGTTGTGATTTGTATTTCCTTAATATCCAATATGTTAAACTCTTTTCAGATCCTTTGTCCTTTTTAAATTGGGTTACTTGTCATGTTGCAGCAGTAGAAACCTTTTTTTTGGTGGGGAAGGGGGCAGAATGCTTAACCACTATGAAAATGCTTATCAGAGGAGAGCTGGCATTTGTCAGCCTCTGGTCCCAGAAAAGGAAAAGCATTCTGCAGTAGTTTCTATCACGTGAGGACTCTGTACATTCATTTCTTTTTTGCTACTGAGCCCAGAGGCTAAAAAATAACTAGTCAGAGGAGGCTAGGTAGATTTCCCTGCAGCCCAGCTCCAAAGACCATGGAGCTACCAAATGAGAATGACAAAAGGTGTTTGCTTTTTTTCCAATTGGGCAAGTTTCGGGCCTACATGAGTAAATCGCCTGCTGAGCACCTTTTTAAAGAGGCAACAGAATAGTAAAATAAAATTTCCCTTGAGTTATATTAAAAAAAATTAATTGGGTTACTTATCATTCTATTGACTTATACAATTTAGATACAAGTCTCTTATCAAATATGATTTGCAAATATTTTCTCCCATTCTTTGGGTTATTTTTCACTGTTTAGATAATGTCTTTTAAAGTATAAGTTTAAAAATTTTTTGATGAGGCCCAGCTTACCTACTTCTCTTTTATAGTCTCTGTTTTGATGTCATATATAAGAACCCACTGCCAAATCCAAAGTGACAAAGATTTTAGCTCTTCCATCTACATTTTTTATCCATTTTGAGCTAATTTTTGTATAGGAAGAATGCGAGGGATATGCATTACTGTACGTGAGGAACGTGTTCAACTTAATTCTTTTGTATGTGTCTATCCAGTTGTCCCAGTACCATTTGTCAAAATGTCTATTCTTTCCTCATTTCACCCTTGATTCTGACACTCTTGTCTTGATACTTTGTTGAAAATTGATTCACCATCGACCCATGGGTTTGTTTCTGGACTCTCTGTTTCATGGATCTATATATCTATCTTTACCAGTGGTATGCTGTCTTAATTACTGTTGCTTTGTAGTAAGTTTTGAAATTGGGAAGTGTGAATCCTCCAACTTTGTTCTTCAAATATTTTCAAGATTATTTTGACTATTTTGGGTCTCTTCTATTTCCATATGAATTTTAGGATCAGATTGTCAATTTCTACAAAAAAATGGCAGCTGGGATTTTCAGAAAAGCTGTGTTGAATCTGTAGAACAAATTTGAGAGTATTGCCATCAAAACAATATTAAGTCTTCCGATGCATAAGCACAAGATGTCTTTCTTTTTGTCAAACCATTTCTAATGTACTAGTGGAATGATATTGTGCAGATATGGGTCACCAGAAAAACAAATGACATTTCTTAATAATGGGATAATGGATAATTTTTATTTTATTTTTGTACATTTCTATATTTTCCAAATTTTCAACATACTTTTAAAAGATGTTTAAAAGATTTTTCCAGATCCATAAATATACTACTCTTATTTTGGTAATTTATTCATTAGAATTTACTAATTTATTGCTAGATGGCAAATACTGTCTAGATACTGAATGTACTATTTTAATAAAACAGACATGATTCTTCCCTCATGAAGGTTACATCTAGTGGGAGAATGATAATAAACAGATAAATAAAGTAGTAAATAGAAATGCAATTACAAGTTGTAAAGAATGCCAGGGAAGAAAGCCACTGGCAGTATAATGGAGAATAATGGTGGGATAGAGCGAACCCACTTTGACACAGTGGTTAGGAAACTCTAACATTGAGCTGAAGCTTGGGAACTAGATAAGTGTTGGTTTTAAATATTTGTCAAGATGTTCAAGATAATTTCTTAAACTGAAGGGTAAAATAAGAACCAGAGCATTAAAATACAGGAGGGAAGTTAATTTTAGCAAATACAGTAAACCCATGATCTCCTATAGCATCATAAATAGAATCCAGCTCTAGCCGGTTTGGTTCAGTGGATAGAGTGTTGGCCTGCAGACTGGAAGGTCCCACATTTGGTTCCAGCCACGAGCACATGCCTGGGTTGTAGGCTCAATCCCCAGTGGGGGGTGTGCAGGAAGCAGCCAATCAATGATTCTCTCTCATTATTCATGTTTCTATCTCTCTCTCCCTCTCCTTCCTCTCTGAGATCAATAAAAATATATTTAATAAATAAATAGGGTCCAAATATTCAATACCATAAAATATGAAGTTACATCCCTGTACAGCTAATGAAGAAGATCTTGCTGCGGTCCCACCATCAACCAAATCCTGCCCTGCTCAGGCTGCAGGTGTCTGCTTCAGGTTTAATATCCATGACGATGATTCTAGGTCCCTCTGGCAGGCTGGGAGTCCCTTGGCAGAAGCAGCTATTCCTGGAATTTCCAGTTAGCAGATGCCTTTTTTGTCAGCCTGATGGGGAAGGCTGAGCCAAGAGAATATTGATGATCCAAATCCCTACCTTTGACTTGCCTCTTCCTGAGATGGTACACTGTTGACATTTTCCCTCCAGAACTCGGTCTATTTTTCTCTTATCCTTTCTCCAAACATAAGATCTCCAGCCCACCCCTGCTGGAGAATGAAAACTAGGCAAAGAACCAGAGTCAATGGAGTTGAATGTGGGTTATTTATTACAGTATATGTTTTGGTTGATGCTTGCTTACCCAATATCATTCTTTTAGTAACCTGTTTTTAGTAACAGAACTCTGATTTTGTTTAGGAGGCAATGTGACCAACTGAATTACATGCTTCCTTAAACTCTATTGGAAGAAGGCATGGTAAGGTAATGTTGTTTGACCAATAAGATGTCAATTAAGGGATTTGGGAAAACTCCATTTTTCATGATATAGGCAACTCTCATTTCAGCTTCCTTTTATATTTTCCTCCCTAGAATATGGAGATGAGAGTGGAAACAGAGCCATCATTTGTAGACTATGAGATAACCCTGAGGATGAATGCTTACTGTGAAGAATGGTGATGCATTAAGATAGACAGAAGCTGGGTATTGACACCATAGGCAAACAACTGTCCCAGCCTGGATGGATCTCCTTGAGATTTCTAGATGAGAAAGTCAACTTTTTTTTTAATTGTGTTTAGGCTTCTATTATATATAACCAACTAAAAACCTAACCAATACAGTTGTATACCATAAGTGTAAAGATTGACATATTTTGAGGAACCTGTGAGTTTTAAGGTTTTAATGTAGAAAGTGCAACGCTCATTTAATAAAAAATATTCATAGCATCCACTTATACCTACTTTAAAGTGATCAGTAAAGGTCATTAAACAGAGTTAGCACAAAGATGAAGCTTTGCAGAGGGAGTCGATTAATGCTCTTATCTTCATTTACCCCATTCCCCAAGCCATCCTATATAATAAAAGGCTAATATGCAAATCATCCAAATGACCGAACAACTGGTCATTATGACACACACTGACCACTAGGGGGCAAACACTCAATACAGGAGCTGCCCCCTGGTGGTCAGTGAGCTCTCACAGGGGGAGCATGCTCACCCAGAAGCCAGGCTGGTAAGTGCAACGGCCTCCACAGCAGAGCTAAAGACCCCTAGGAGATATTCAGATGTCAGGAAGTGGGCCTATTCCGGCAGTCATACATCCCCCAAGGGGTCCCAGACTGTGAGGACACAGCCTGGGCTGAGGGACCCAACCCTCAGTGCATGAATGTCGTGCATCGGACCTCTAGTAGCAAATAAACATCTATCCCATGTACTTGCTGTGTAAACATACTTCTAGAGAAGTTCCTTGGTGCTCCCTTTTGATGAAATTAAATCCCTGAAGTCCTCCTATATGGGAGTCCTTTCACAGCACACTACTTCCAGGGCAACTCTGCCCACAGTTAAAATTTAGGGTTTATTACCTAAAGTTTAGGGCATACTAGTAAACCTTTCAACTTTGAAGTTGATATATTATTAAAGTTATGAGCTTCAAGGAATGACACAGTGTTTTCCCCTCCACTTTTGCTCCAGCAGGTTTCACACAATGCCTTATCCTCCAACACACAGCCCTCAAATTATGCTCACAGAATTAATTATCCTTCAGGGTAGATGTGGCCACCATTCAAAATAATATAAGCATTTGTATAGAAAGTCTGGATTAGATAAAGCAACATTAACATGCTAGAGTAGAAGGGGTGGAGTTTTTTATATGCACTCTTGCTTATGTGAATTACATTCTTTTTGCTTCCTAACATGAAGAATGTAGATTGTTTATATGATTGAAAATGAGACAATAATGATCTTTCAAGTAGGAACACCACCGTGACAAATCTAAATTATATGACCTTTATTATTATCATTATCCCAGAACCAAAACAGGAACAGACTTCCAGATAAAAATCTATGTGGGGTCAACTAGAGTTACATATATTTTTTTCACTTCAAAACAGAATTACTCCATAAAGTTTTCTGATATCTTTTTAATGTTTCCCAATGAAGCTTTAGAAAAATAATAAAATTCAGCTACACTGATCATAATCCACTCAAAAGTTCGAAGTAAATTATTGTTTTTTTTAAGTGTTAAATTCTTACATGTCAAATTACCTGTTTCAGAGATCTTTTAAAATGTTTTTTAAAAATGTAATTCCCCATTCTTTTTCTTTACGTAGGCAAGGACAATCAGCGGGAGGCAGCCTTGGAAATTTCAGAGCTCTTTATCAGCATCAAGACACTGGGTGTAATACACAAAAATGTAACACACTGGTGCAATGCACAACTTAGTCTGCCTACTTCCTGGAAGGCAATTCAGATTTTGGCTAGTAAGGTCTTCAGCACCCTGTTCCAACCTTTCATAAAGAAGCATACGGTGAAACATTTTACGATTGCCATCTTTACCATCAGTGTCTGACAAGTGATGTAAATCTGAACAGAAGTAATCATTTGCCAAGCCCTGCGGCTTGAAGCGGCTATACCGCCCCTGTTGGGGATCTGGAAGCAAACAGGGTAGGCAGGCAGGGTGATGAGAGGTGGTGAGGAGAGCCCGAGACCGCTCTGGGCGCTCACCTGGCTAGCGCGCGGAGGCGGGCAGGGAGTAGAGAGTCTAGATTCCAGACTCGCCTCTTAATTCCCCAGTTTGCGCCTGAGCGCTTCGTTCCCCTCTCTCGCCAATAGGTCTCATCAGTACAGGTGGTACACCCTGGCTTCCGAAGTTTGGAACGTAGAGACCCTATGGCCCGTGAAAGTTCTCCCCAGCCTGCTTTCCTGTCCAACTCTGTCCCCGAGGGCTCATCCCCAGCCTGGTCCGCGCCCCACCCCGGGGCTGTCCACCGAGCAGCCGGACAGGTCGCCGCTGGTGCCACAGCATCGTGACACCCAGGATCCTGCCCGAGGCTGCAGATCTGCCCCTCTTACCCGCGACCGACGGCCAGAACCAGTCCCTTACCCCAACCCCTCACACACACCCCACCCCACCCCACCCCACCCTCCAGGCAGGGGCCCTCCGAGATTCAGGGGGAAGATTCGCATCCCGCGGAGATGTCTCCCCGCGCCCAGACAAAGACGGGGCTGGGAAAAGTTGGGACCAACTGGCTCCTCCAGAAGGCGAGTCAAACAGCCCCATCGGCCTCGGTGCCCGGCCCGGCGGCGCACGCTCCAGGTCGCAGCCAACTTTTCCCGGGAGCTTTGGTGCAACTTGCTGGAAGTTGGGGCCAGAGGGCAGCGGCGGGGTCAAGGGCAAGCGCCAGAGGCTGGGCTCGCCCCGCCGCTGGCGCGCCCCTCTCCGCGAGGAGTATACCTGCTAATGTAGCCGTCCCCGTCGCCGTCGCACGTCTGGAAGAGGCGCCGCATCCGCTCCTCCTCGCCGGTGCTGGACGTGTCGCTGCTGCTGCTGCCGGCGCCGCCGCTGCTGCCGCCGCCGCTGGCGCTCCCGGCCGCCGCCGCCATCATGCGCCCGCTCCCGCTCCAGAGGAGGACGCGCTGCCGCCGGAGGATCCGCGAGGCTCCGCCGCGGGTCGCCGCCGGGAACCTGCCTGGCGACGGAGCATGCCCAGTGGCCGCCGGGCGCTCCGGGCGCGTTTTTTTTTTTTTTTTTTTTTGCAAACTCAAAGTGGTGCTCCAAGTCCCACTCTGCAAACCGCGCGGGGCTCTGCACCCATAGTCTCAAATGAGACTTGGACTGCTGGGTCTTTTTATGCGTTTTTGACGCCTGTCAAAAAGTAAAAAAAAAAAAAAAAAAAATCTGACCCCTCTTAACGCAGACTGGTCTTCCATCTCTAGTGGGAAAAATCTGCGCTTCTGTGTGGCATTGTGCGCACGGGTGGCCCATTTCTAGAATCGGCTAGCTCTCCTCACCTGGCATCAGCAGAATTTGCCCCAACAGCTTTATCGAACATAATAGGTAGTCCCAGTTGATCCACACCATAGACCTGAGAGACGGCTCTGTTATTATCAACTTTATGTCTTAGGAAGTAGAGTTGCCTTGGTTATACAATAAGATAGTATATAATGCACTTGGGACAATATCTGGCACCTACTAATTGCTCAATAAATGTTAACTCTCGTTATCCAAATTTATAGATAAGAAAACAGAAGGCACTGAGATTTGCTTATGGTCCCAGACTCAGGAAGTGTCAAGTCAGAGACAAACCCAGGTAGACAGGTTTTAGACAGTACCCTTCCACCTCTGCAGAAAGGGACCCACGCTGAATGAATTTGTGGTGTTGTGAATGACTCATTGTTCTGTCCCAGATTTCCTGCCAGAGGTCTGTGAAATCCTGTGGTGGTTTGAAAACACATCTGCAGTCTTTGGTGCACCTCTCATCAAGAGGTGGGTCCTGCCGCCTCCCCTGGAAACTGAGTGGGCCTTTGTGACTGAGTTGACTTGTGAGGCTAGGTTAGAAAACACAGTGTAGGTTCCACCTGGCTTTTCATGAGGGACACAGGCCTCTGAAGTGCAGAACCGTCTTGAAAGAAGTTCGCCCACTCTGATGCTGCTATGCTGGAGAGACCAGGCATAAGGACAGAAAGAGATGCCCAAGGAGCCTCAGCTCTTTGAGCCTTCCCAGCCCAAGAGCTAGATGAGTGAATGAGTCTTGAGAGGCCGGTAGCCCTGGATGCTGCAACTGAATGAAAGACCTGAGCAAAAATTGTCCAGCTGAGCTCAGCCAACCCCCAAAGATCCTATACAATAAAAGGCTAATATGCAAATCAACCAAACTGCAGAACTACCAGTCGCTATGACATGCACTGACCACCAGCAGGAGCTGCCCATTGGTGGTCAGTGTTCTCACACAGGAGGAGTGCCGCTCAGCCAGAAGCCAGGCTCATAGCTGGCACACAGCGGCAGTGGTAGAAGCCTCACCTGTGTCTGTGGCAGCGCTAAGGATGTCCCACTGCAGATGTCCAGGCCTATGCTATCAGTCGGACATCCCCTGAGGGCTCCCGGACTGACTGTGAGAGGGCGCAGGCCGGGCTGAGGGCCTTCCCCCCACCACCCTGAGTGCACGAATTTCATGCACCAGGCCTCTAGTATGATAATAATGAAAGAAGTGTTGCTGTTTTAAGTCACTAAGTTTTGACATGCAACAATAGATACTGGAACATGCCCATATGTCTTGGGGCCCTCTGCCCAGTCATAAAGAAAGTTTCTCTGCCTTATTGTCTCTCTCCATCCCATCCAAACCATTCCTACTTTAGTTTATTTATTTATTTTTCACTCTGTAAGTTCTCAGTATTTCAGGACACATATAAGATGTCATCTTAGAAAAACTCTGTCGGTCTAGCCCAGTGGTCAGCAAACTCATTAGTCAACAGAGCAGCAAATCACGGCTAGAGAGCCACAGTTTGCCGACCACTAGTCTAGCCTATATTTACTTATTAGATGCTGCTAGCAACATAAATATTCTTGTCTATAATGAAAGGACCAGTGACCAAGTTCCTAAAAATAAATGAATATTTTAAACCCTTATTTTTCTAATTTTTCATAGAATAAAACTTATTGTCTGAGAATATAGCCAGACAGCTATTGTCATCTCTCAAATCCTGCTAGAGCATGAATGATTGGGGGGGGGGGTGGCGGGGGGGGATGGGGAAGAAAGAAAAGAAGCGTTTTTTTCAAAATACAACATGAGTGGAGGGTCTGGAAACCCAAAGGATTGTCCAGGATTTTAGTAGATCTCTTCATAACCACACTCCATATATACAGAAAGTGGAGTATAAACCTCAACCGGTTATATTTCAAAGCAAAGAATGCCTTTCTCCTGAGAGAATATGTGTATGATTGCTCTAGAGATTTAAATTGAAACCATCTTGAATTAAATCTGAACACACAAAAAGTGGATCTTGACAAATTTCTTAAATAACACTAGCTAATGCTTGGGTAACTCAGAAATGACTGAACAGATAGGTTCAACCTTCCAGAAAAGAATTTGCTTCTGCGCTGATATGAAGCATATGAAATTTCACCTGAAAAGGTTACTTGGAGAGGGAGAAATTGGTAAGACATTGAAAATAAAGGTGCCATATGAATATAAAGATGATAAATAGCAAGTATGAGCTTGAAATGAGAACTATACCCATGGCCATAAATCTAACAGTATTGGTTATATCATAATTTCAAAGGTTTTATATATTGATCTGAGGTTAGCACATAGCTAAACATTGTTGTCCTAATCCTTTTTTTTCTTCTTCTCAGATTCCTCTTGGTTATAATAACACTTCATATTTCAAAATCCACTGTATACATTACAAGATATATTGTCCTATATACTGGTCTAAAGTTACCAGTTAAAACAAAACAATTACAGGGTTGATTATTTGGTGCTTGCCCCTCCAAATTTTGTTTACCTGAAGTAGGACTACATGCTGGACTTGGAGTGAGGACATCTTTGGTGCCTTCTGCCCACTTTTCTTTCTTCGTGTTTTTATGAGCTCAGCTAAGTTTCCATATCCCTCTGGGAGTCCTTCTTCACTCTCCCAGGTCATACTGATCTCCCAGAGCTCTCAGCTTGAAGCACACATTTTGAGAGAAGAATCACATAATAATGGTGATCTCCTCCCACCCCCTCCAACAATATCCATTATTTATTATTGAGATTATTCCTATTACTGAAAGAAAGCAGTGAGGAAGAGTTGAGTAACTCTTTTAACAATATCCATTATTTATTATTGAGATTATTCCTATTACTGAAAGAAAGCAGTGAGGAAGAGTTGAGTAACTCTATTAAGCCATTATTGCAAGACAATGAATACCGATTTACATGTTTTAATATTTTATCTTATTTAATACTATCTAGTGGAAGAGCTGATGTTCATGAGCCCATTCCTAAACTTCAAGTGATGTGGGTTACCTGATTTGACACAATTTTATGTGGAATCCCATGTCAATAGTGAAAATACACTGCAAGGGATACTGACTGATGCCTTGAAAGTAAGAAAGACACACCCATACTAGCAATAAATTTCTAGTGTGAGCACGAATCACTGGCCCTTTCAAAATAGAAGTGGCCCAATGTAGTCAACTTGCCATCAGGTGTTCAGTAGGGTTCCTCAAAGAATGGTGCCATCTTGGGTGCCCAGCATTAGTCTCTATTAATAGCAGGTTGGACATTTGATAGCAGTAACAGTTAATTGTTAAGTTGGTGCCCATGATGTTGGGCCCATGCATAGCTCCCATTTATATATATATATATATATATATATACATATATATATATATATATATATAATAACTTAAGGCCATTTTTCTCTATACAAAATGCATAATCACTTGAAGCTCTGCCCATTGGGAAAATTTCCCTTGCTTTAGTCTTGGTTCTCAGGGAAGAATACACAAAGGCACAATTTGGTGTGTGAGATAACTATCAAGAAATATGTTGGAAAAGACTATGGAAAAAAATAAAAAGAAAGCAAGATTGGGTAGAGAGGAAGCATAGCTTGATATAGACCTGCTGAGAATATTAATTGGCCTGATAGGAAGCTCTGGAACTAAAATGATCTTTCAGAGTTGTCCTGCCATGGCTGGGCCTTATAGCTCCATTTTAGTCGGTCACTGGGTATAAGCTACTCTGAGAAGGTTGTGATTCTGGTCTTCGAGGCTGAGTCAGTCCCTGAACATTTTGACAGCTGAAGGCATACTGAGAACATTGCAAGCAGCTGGAGCAACAAGTCCTTTTTGAAGGCAATGGTGGCACATCTTTGTGTCCACATACAATTAGATAGCCTAAGTTCAAGTCTTGTCTATGTTGATTACCTTCTGGGTAATCTTGGATAAATTACTTACCCTTTCTGAGTTTTGGTTTCCTCATCTATAAAATGGGAGTTAAAATATTAGTTATTTCATAGGAATTTGTGAAATTCCAGAGCATAATTCATTTAAAGGACATTATTTGGATCACTAGGAAGCATCCTGTAAAACTTCACTATTATGATTTTTTTATTATAAAACTGGATCAGGATATACATATGTCCCCACCTTTTATTGTTGGATATCTGATATTATCATACCTTTTCTTTTTAAATGTTTCATATTTTTCTTTCTGGGTTCAGTTATAGGAAGTTGACTATACAGTAGTTAGATTAAAACCTCTAGTGAAATGATCTGCATTTTCTTTATATACCCAGCACCTCTTATACACAAGGCTTGCATTTCTTCTTGCACCTGATGGGTATGGAAACCTTGGGACATGATTGTGTGCATGGCTAAGTGTATACATGCTTATGCATCATTATCACTCTCTCATTAACTCAGATGATAACTGGCTTTCCAGTTACCTCCACATCAATTATGGTACATTTGGCGGCTGTGATGAGAAGCCTTCCACCTAGCAGGTGATCAGTGTTGGTTGGCTTTAAATAATTTCTAGCTAAAAACCATCTTTTGTAAGGAGCCTGGGTATCTTGGGTTTAAGCTGAACAACCATATTCTGTGAAGAATAAAACTGACTTCCAGTGAAGAAAATGAGGCCAAGAACCCCTGAGAGAAGCGTTCTAACCCAACATTTTAGGCAATGGCCTTAGGGCAGTGGTTTTCAGATTGCAGGTTGCAATCCATCAATGGGTTGCAAAATCATTTCAGTGGGTGGTGACTAGCTTTTTTTTTTATGAGCTAGAGAAATGTAAAATAAAAATATGGGGATGTATTTAATCTAGTAGTCTTACACCTTGTTTCAGAAAAGTTTTCCATTTGTGCATGTATGTTTTTGTTCTGGAATATAATATATTTTTTAAAAAGTATGTATGTGCCTAAAATACACTGCCTTAGGGGGAAGATACTATAGCAAGAACAATTATCATGACAGTCCACATGTCCTACTCTTTTTTTTTTTTTAATGAGGCATTTCTCTTAATTCTCTCCACTTTATTTTGGATGATCAGGATAGACTATATTTTATTTCTCCTTCTCCTATGACCCTTCTCAGTTCCCAATAGTGCCTGGGATGGGCCAAGAAAACTTGTCTGCTCCATTTCTTTCTCATATCAGGCAAAGCAGTCAAGAGTGAGCTAAGCTTCTGGGTTCTGGGAAGGGGTAGGAGCAGGCTTCTGATCTTAGATGAATGGACCCAATAAAGAAATTACTGGAAATATCATTTGGATCCTCAAACTAAATTGCTAGACAGAAATGTGGAGCCAATGTGCAGAGGCAAACAGCATCAGAAACAAGGTGGGAGGAAAGATTGATTTTTCAGGGTAGAAACGGGAGGAGGAAAGGCTAAAGGGAAGAAATCTCCAAAATGAGGAATATTCACACAATGCTTCATGAGTTGAAAACATAAGCTATTTCCTTATTTACCAATTTACCTATTTTAAGTATGCTCAAAAAGAGATGATAAGGGTGTGGGTCACACAGATGTATCCATTTCAGTAGGTATATATATTACTTTAAAAATGATAGGCCTCTTCTACCATGTGAGAATGCAGGGAGAAGGACCATGCTATGAACCAGGAAGAGCCTCTCACCGGAGAGACTATGCTGGTGCCTTGCTATTGGACTTCAAGTCTTCATAATTGTGAGAAATAAATTCATGTTTTTATGCTGTTGTTTTTAAAATATAATTTAAAGTAAGAATGGGAAGTGTGTGGAGGTACAGATGAATGAGGAATGGCAGGGTTGAGGCTGGGTGATGGGTACATGGGGATTCATTATACTATTCTGGTTACGTTGTATTTGAAAATACCCACTATATTTTAAAATGCCTTTAACAATCTTCTATGTTATTAATCCACCCAAGGGCTGACATTATCTTCTCCATAACCTCAAACCAACATGGAAGCAATGAATGGCTACATGGTCTCCACATTCTTAGCTGCTCCCAACAACCAGGTCCTGAAGTTGGGATAGAGGAAGCTTTCCAGGAGAGACAATCTTCCATAATTACACAATCAGAAGGGATATAAGAGAGATGGTGGATTTGTGACTAAAATATTTATTAAAGCCAGCATTTTTTCCATTGATTTAACAGATTTCTCTAGGAAATCTGACAGAACGTCCCTGGAGCCCGAGAAGGTAATAAAAGGCTTGTGCTTGCTGGTTCAGTTTTGCATTGATAATTAAAGAGGCAATAAGACCTGTACCCACCTGGAAATTGCCTGATGTGAATTATGAATAGAGAAGCTGGGGTAGCAACAGCTGGCATTTCAACATGTGTGGTTTTCTTTAATGGGAAGCCACAAACTAATCTTTGAGGCCCAACACAGCATGAAACCTGTAGAATTGCTTGCTCAGGGCTAAGAATTTAAAGGCTTGATGATGATGAAATGGTTCCCCTCATCCATTTCCTCATTAACAGATCCAGAGTGAGAGTGTGTGGCCAGGGCTGATCTTGATGTCTAATGACATGCGGCAGAACTGCAGCATTGATGTAAAATAGTATGGTGGGAAGGTATTCTAATCTTGAGTCTTTAAGTAACTATACAGTATTGGACAATCCACCCAGCCAACCAATACTTTCATTTCCTCACCTGTAAAATGATCTGGTTGAATTCTAAAGATTCCTTTCATTTCTAAAATTTCATGATTTATTTGCCATTAAGTTCCACTCACCCATTACACTGGCTAATTATTAATAATGCAGAATTTTTGCCCATGCATTACATAATCCTCTGCAAGAGTCAGTCTCAAAAGCAGAGAGAGTAGTAACTACTTCTATGTGGTGACTTAGAGCATAATGAGAAGGAATCTCAAGTTTGCTGATTACTTACTAGCTATAGCATTTCCTGAAATTAGATTAGAAGGGATCTGTGTCTTTGCAATTTGGAGGTTAAGACTCCCTTATTAAAATGGAAATATCACTGGAAGGGTACTCAGTACTTAATACTAATTTAAAACTTTATGGGAATATGCCGAGACCGGTTTGGGTTAGTGGATAGAGCGTCGGCCTGCGGATTGAAAGGTCCCAGGTTTGATTCTGGTTGGGCGCATGTACCTTGGTTGCGGGCACATCTCCACTGTGGGGCGTGCAGGAGGCAGTTGATCGATGTCTCTCTCTCATCGATGTTTCTGACTTTCTATCTCTCTCCCTTCCTCTCTGTAAAAAATCAGTAAAATATATTTAAAAAAATAAAACTTTATGGGAATAGTCCATTAGATAGGGCTTATGGGCAGAGAGAAAAGGGTTGAAGAAGAATACAAAGGCACCTATGTGAATCCAGTGCACTTCTTGGATTCAACTGCCTTGAGTGCATTTTGATGTATATATAAATATATAGGTAACAAATGGTAGAGCGGGAAATTTTACAATCAGTTACAATCAGTTACATCCTTAAAGTGTCATCATTTCTACACTTGATTTTTATAGCCTATAGCCTACTCTTAACTGATATTTTAACAGCATCATTTCCTTTCAATTCTACAAGGACATATGCCAGCTGATATATTTATATCTCTCCTATCTTTAAAACTATGTAGTGGTTCTACGTCCCAGTAAAGTGAATTTCCTCTGCTACTAGACCATAGACTAGACTCACCTTGATCATATCAGGTCATTGATTTTTTTCCTTATGTCCTTCAACCTGCCTATCCATGCTCCCAGTGAGTGGTCCTCAGAGTTGGACATGGTACTTTCTGTTCTACACCACCTCTTTCCTTAAAAAGTTCTCTGTAAGTTCTTTTCCCAATCTCTTCTTCCCCTTTTATTGTATTTCTTTAAAATTACAT
>PVJN01023161.1:0-32600 GCA_004026805.1 Lasiurus borealis
TGTTAGTCTAAATAGAGAGAATATCTACTTCCTCTTCAATAATGGCCCAAGCCGCAAACCTTGGGAGACAGAGATGAATCTCTTCTCCATTGCCTGCTTGGTCTGTGAATTGATCAAGGAGGGACCCGGTGCTTTGATGAGAGAAGAGAAGCGGGGCTCTTAGTGAACTTGAAGGTGGCGAGGTGGGGCCAGGGCAGAGGGCAAGGGCGTGCAGAGGGCGCCACTGAAGGCCTGTCAGGGGGGGGTGGGCGCTGAGATGCAGAGGGCACGCCCCGGCACATCAGAAGGGAGACGGAACTGGAGGGAGACGGAGAGCTGACCGGAGCCTGATGCTGCAGCAAACAAACGTGATTAACCGGGTGGGCCCTGAGGGCCTTGAAGATTGATAAGCGGGCTGAAGAGTTCCGGAATGATAAAATGATTGTGTCTAGTGTTCTACATTAAAAATATATATATATCTGCGCCAGCTACGTATGTGCTCAAACATATTTTCTCTTTCAAAGGGGAAAAAATCTTACAAGAGCCGAAACCGGTGTGGCTCAGTGGATAGAGCGTCGGCCTGCAGACTGAGAGGTCCCAGGTTCCATTCCGGTCCAGGGCATGTACCTTGGTTGCTGGCACATCCCCAGGAGGGGCATGCAGGAGGCCGCTGATCGATGTCTCTCTCTCATTGATGTTTCTGACTTTCTATCCCCCTCCCTTCCTCTCTGTAAAAAATCAATAAAATATATTTAAAAAATAAAAGTTACCAGAGAGTAGAAAATGGCTATCCCTCTTGACTTCCATGAAATGATATGGAACGAACACAGGCTACTCAACCAGCAAGGCCCACCCCTCTTCTTTGCAGCTCCCCTTCCTGGAGGGCCTACCTCCACATTTCTTTCTTTCTTTCTTTCTTTTTAATATATTTTATTGATTTTTTACAGAGAGGAAGGGAGAGAGATAGAAAGTCAGAAACATCGATGAGAGAGAGACATCACTCAGCTGCCTCCTGCACGCTCCACAGTGGAGATGTGCCCACAAGCAAAGTACATACATGCCCTTGACCGGAATCGAGCCTGGGACCTTTCAGTCCGCAGGCCGGCGCTCTATCCACTGAGTCAAATGGGTCTCGGCCCACTTTTCTGACCTGATATAAGGCAGAACTGTGGCCGGACCAGCCATATTCACAAAGTTTACAGCGGCCACTACCACCGACCACTGCTAGGAATTTCTCTGAAATCCACATCTCCTGGCGGCTGGGTGTTCTCAGGACAGGATAAGTCCTAGGTCCTCACAGGACATCTGTTATTGATGTTCTCAGTGGGGCGCTCTCCATGAACGCACCGTTCGCCTGTAAAAGTAGAGTTTCTACAGTGTCACCAGAAAAGAAAGTCCCTGAGGCTCACATAGAAGAACAAGTGGCATGTACAGATACGAGTTTAATTCGTTCCATAACCTTGAGGCGTGGGAAACTATGAGACGCTCGAGTCTCGGTAAACTGGTGGGTCGTGTGCAGCCGGCCGATCCGCGCTATTACTCCTATCTCAATTGTTGCTCGTATTTCAAAGGGAAAATTGCTCGCTCGACGGCTCTCATCTCAAAAACCTCGTATGTTAGGGCACTCATATCTCGAGGTACCACTGTTTTGCGTGGAATTAAATCCTGGAGTTTCCCAGGTCCCTTCTCCCGCCATCCCGCCATGGAAGAGGTCCAGCTGTGTCCTTAGCGGCGCTGGGATTGAAGCCACAGCCCATCCCTCCTGTTCATGTTTGCCCCATCCACGCTGGCATCAGGCTAGCTTGGTGTGTGCTCCCGGTTGAGGATCCACTGTGTGTGGATCCACATGGTGGTCGGCCACACAGCCTGCAGGGCCACAGGGCGAGGGGGGGGAACCTGGTGGAGTGCAAGGGAGCAGAAGCGAAGCCAGACAAAGATGAGAGAGAAAGGTGTTGTCTGGGGCGTTGAAGTAGGAGCATCACCAATGAAGCCCTGCCCCCATCTAGGCAATCGCCCTGTTTCCCCCAAAATAAGACAGTGTCTTATACTAAGTTTTGCTCCCAAAGAGGCACTGGGTCTTATTTTCAGGGGGTGTCTTATTTTTCCGTGAAGAAGAATACGGTACACATTTATTACTGAACAAAAAAAAAAAAAAAGGAAATGTATGACCTGTCTAAGGTACGGTAGTCGTTGTCATCACAAACCAGCTCCCTGATGGTCCGCAGCTGTTCAGGCAGGGCGAGGTCTCTTTAAATCAGGAGTCAGATGTCTGACAGTAGCTTCGGGGTGGGGGCCTTCTATTCTGGGAGGCCTTATGTTCAGGGGAGACCTTATTATCAGGGAGGTCTTACTTTCGGGGGGATGCCTTATATGACAGCGAGAGGCGAAACTGGAAGTAGGTCTTATTTTCGGGGGATGTCTTACTTTCAGGGAAATGGGGCACCTTTGTTTCCAAGTTAGACTTAGAGGCACCTTCCCTGCCTCACCCCCACTTCACTGGGCATGCGCCCATCTCCCCTCTTTAGACTCCTCCCCGCCAGCGACCTGCAGGGAAGGGATGTGGGGAGCGTGAAACTGCAGCTTCCTGCTGAGGCTCCTAGATGGTCCTGCTTCCAATATCAGGCCTTCCTCTCGCTCCTCTCCTATTACCAGTAACTAGCTAATCACCATGGTGATGCTCACAATGTTACCCATTAAGCCTTCCTGAAAAACGCCAACGCGAGCCACCATAATCAAAGGACAGCTTACTGTATAACCTAAGCTCCTTGTACAATAATGATAATACTCATTATTGTATAATCCAGCAAACAAAAATAAACAGTTTATAAAATTAAAGTTTGTGAACACAGAAATGGGAAGTCGGTGCATCTTAAGAAAGATTAAATAATTTAGAAGTGTTTATTACTTCTGATATTTCTCGGCAAAGTTTTAAGGGAGAGTCATATTTCATAATAACTGCGGATTTCAAGGTTGATTTATCTTTTTCTCCTTCCGCTTTATTTGCAGAATATATCCAGTGTGTTTTTTAAAACATTGCAACCAAAGGAAGGACCCGTGTCTTCTGCCTGAGTGGAAATTCTCCAAACTTTCCTTTCTTTCCTCCACAGTTTGCTTGAAAAAGACCACTCGTTCAAGTTGAAAACTAAAATTCTGACACAATTCTAAAACCCACCGCACAAACAATGATTTGTAGCATTTATCTTAGGAGTTTGTATTCCCGGAAGCAGTTATCATCTCTGAAAATGTGTATCCTTATGATTTCTTCCCATTCTCTTTCTCACAGGTGTTCGTTTCTCTGATTAGAGATCCAAATGCTTCTTTCCAGCCCGTCACTGTCTAGTTATTGGTACTGAGAAGCTTATTAATTAGAAGCCGTGCAGAGAGAGTGCTTCATTCTTGCCGTATCTGAAATGGAAATCACATACTTTAAATGAAATTTCCATCATGATTAGTGAGTGAGTCAACATGCGGTTATTCTGGGTTTCAAATTTACTGCTTTCCTTCAGGAACACATCACAACCAGAAACACATCACACCCTGTAACTGCGCTGTGAACGTTTCTAAAGCAGCTGGGCCTCTCACTTGCTATAGACCAGCGGTTCTCAACCTGTGGGTCGCGACCCCTTTGGGGGTTGAAGGACACTTCCACAGGGGTCACCTAAGACCATCGGAAAACACAGGTATTTACATTGTAATTCATAACAATGGCAAAATTACAGTGATGAAGTATGGTTGGGGGTCACCACAACATGAGGAACTGTATTAAAGGGTCGCGGCATTAGAAAGGTGGAGAACCACTGCTATAGACAGACCTAAGGGTCCATTCTACTCCCCTGTCTCCCCTTTCCTTGTAGGAAAGCTCCATCAAGTCCAGATCCATAGCTTTCCACCACTATCCCCTCATTTGGAATATAGTAATCACCCAATTAATGGTGGCCATTACTATTATAACTATAATTGTTTTTTTTTTAATATATTTTATTGATTTTTTACAGAGAGGAAAGGAGAGGGATAGAGAGTTAGAAACATGGATGAGAGAGAAACATCGACCAGCTGCCCCCTGCACACTCCCTACTGGGGATGTGCCTACAACCAAGGCACATGCCCTTGACCGGAATCGAACCTGGGACCCTTGAGTCCACAGCTCGAAGCTCTATCCATTGAGCCAAACCGGTTAGGCCTATAATTGTTAAGATTAAAATACAAAGACTATCCCATTTCTTAAGCTTGTTGTCTTAGTGAGCTTGGGCTACTATTACAAAATGACAAAGACTGGGTAGCTTAGCAGACATTTATTTCTCACAGTTCTGGGGCTAGGAAGTTCAAGATCAAGGTGCTGGCAGATTCAGTTTCTGATGAGGGCCTTCTCCCTGTGTCCTTACTGGAGTTTCTCTTATTATGGCACTAATTCCATCATGAGGGTCTCACCCTCATGACCTAATCTAAACCTAACTACTTCCCAAAACCTCATTTCCAAATGCTACCACATTGGGGGTTCGGGTTTTAATGGGTGAATTGGAAGTAGGGAGACAAAATTCAATCCAAAGCATGTAAGACCAACCCTCCAAATCCATGTCCTACTCCCATGCAAAATATATTCATTCTATCCTAATATCTCCCAAAGCCTTAACTCATCCCAGGGTCAACTCTAAAGTCTAGGATCTGAAGACTCATTGAAATATTTTCTGAAACATATATAGGTGAGGCTTGAAATATGACTGATTCTAAGGCAAAATTCTTTTCCAGCCAAAACCGGTTTGGCTCAGTGGGATAGAGCATCAGCCTGTGGACTGAAAGGTCCCAGGTTCGATTCCGGACAAGGGCATGTACCTTGGTTGCAGGCACATACATCTCCAGTGGGGAGTGTGCAGGAGGCAGCTGATCGATGTCTTTCTCTTATCAATGTTTCTAGCTCTCTATCTCTCTCTCTTCCTCTCTGTAAAAAAATCAATAAAATATATTTTTTTAAAAAAGAAAAACAAAACAGACACATTCTATAATTCCAAAATACAGTGATTTCCATTCCGAAAGGAAGAAATGGGAAAAGAAAAGGTGATGGATCTCAAGTAAATCCAAACTTGACAAGGCAGATTCCAGTAGATCTTAAGGTTCAAGAATATTGCCCTCTGACTCAGTGCTTTGCCCTGGTCTAGGCCTAGTGGGGTAGCAGTGTCACCTTCCCAAGGTGACACTGAGGCAGCTGGGATTGAGATAGTCTGTCCTTCATCTCCCTGGGGCCTGTCCCCATCTCTTTCAGTGAGAGCCCCTCCCTGTGGGCCTGTATAGGCTCACCCTACTGACAAGGTGGGTGCCATCAGTCTTTGTATCACATTCCTTATTTATTTATCTATTTGTTTGTTTGTTTGTTTGTTTGTTTTAATTAGAGTAGGCCCTATCCTATCTAAGGCCCTAAACTGAAACAGCGGGAGTTTTCAAGTTTACCTGCAAGTAGAAGCTGCACCTTGGCAAGTGTCCCAAATGTCAGAGAATAATCAGAAAGGGTAGACGTTGGTAATTCACTCTGATCTCCAGGTTTCATGCACCATTTGGTAGCCCTGGGTTCAACAGAGATGTGGAAATGCCTGTCTCCCAGCATTGCTCCGTCTGTAAGAGACAAAACCCACCGCCTCTGCTTTTCGGGGCCTAGAACATATGACTGCTGCATGCTTTATATTCTCTTCCTGACGAAAAATATGCCCCAGGGTGATATTTGTCTCTCAGGAAGAATACATCAAACATTTTAAGCCCTTTCTTTGACATACGCCGTATACCTCCTGAATAATTAAGTAATGATTCGCAATAGGCCAGTGACTATTGGGTTTTTTGAGTTTGCAGATTTCAAAGGACTTTTGTATAGGTAGAAGGTGATGCTGGTGGTAAAGATCAACCTAAATTATTTTATCTCTCAATATATGTTTGGGCTTAAAAATTTTTTTATTCTTTAGCCATGAGGAGAAAAAGCCAAGTCTTCAGCTTCAAAGCCTTATATAATCTTTAACAAGTCCTTGCTCACTCGAAGACACCGTTGTGAATTCCACCTGTGCCTGCTCACTGATCTGAGTCAGTCTGTGTGCAGTTACTAACGCCCTCACTAGCCAAGTTTTAATCATCCTACTGAGCAAAGTCCTATAAGTAGAGACCAGAACAAACAAAACCCGGGGTTTATACAGCAGCAGTATAATGAACGAGTGGTAAGGAAATTGAGTCAAGTCAGTTTAGGATAAAATCTGTAGTTTGTGTTTTTTTCTAAACATTTTATTCAATGACTTGGTTTTTAAGAGCAAAAAGCTAAGCAAGAAGAGAAACCAAGATGGCGGCATAGGTAAACACCTGAACTTGCCACCTAGCACAACAACTTCAAAGCTACAACTAAAAGACAAAACAGACATCAGCCAGAACCACAGGAAGGCTGGCTGAGTGGAAATTCTATAACTAGAAGGAAAGAGAAAAGCACAGTGAGACTCAGAGAAGGTGCGGAAGGAAGAGGTACAGAGGTGCATGCGCAGAAAGGGCTGGCAACTGAGTACACAGCTGGCTTTTTCAAGCTGGAGAGAGACACGAACGCCCAACTGCTCTGAACTCCAGTGACAGGCGAGTCTCTGGGGACCCAGACTCAATGGGGAGACACTGGACTGTTTGAAATCAGGCAGAACTCGAGGACAGCTTTCTCTCAGAGGTGCTTGCAGCGATTACTGGGGGGACACTGAAATTTGGGTGGTGTGGGAACCATGGGGAGGGGAGCTATTTGGTAGGGGTGGGGAGAGGAACAACTATAATAATATGAACAATAAAGATTTTTTAAAAAGCTAAGCAAAAGCAACCATTAGAACACACTTCCATTCCTCATCCCATCAATTCCCTTATTTAAAAAAAAAATATGAACAATAAAGATTAAAAAAAAAAAAAGCTAAGCCAAAGCAACCATTAGAACACTCTTCCATTCCTCAGCCCATCAATTCCCTTCTTTAAAAAAAAAAAAATATGAACAATAAAGATTTTTTAAAAAGCTAAGCAAAAGCAACCATTAGAACACTCTTCCATTCCTCATCCCATCCCATCAATTCCCTTCTTTAAAAAAAAAAAAAAAGTGAAGTACTGAATTGAATCTGATTATGGTGGACGCTAAAACAATGCATACTTCAGAAATGTGTTGCAGACATTTACTTTGTATTAATTATGATGTATTTGGCCTTCAATAGGTCGTGTTCACTATTTAATCACTTTTTGAGACGTTTGGACCTGATTGAAGTGCCCTGTTTGGTTGCTTTAATCCACTGTCCTTAATGAGAGAAGAGATATGCTCCGAGGCCAGGAATGGGATTAAGCTAACTTTCCCGCAAATCCATCTTGGCCTCGGCTCCCTGGGTCGCCCGTTGGTGGGGATCCCTCTGGGCACTTGGTTGCCAGGGAACTGTTCGTGGACCACGCAAAAGGCCAAACACATCCCCTGGCACCTTCTGAGACGAGTTTAAGATTGCCACCGGCCTCCGCGTACATCCCTCTGAGTCAGCGGTTCTCAACCTGTGGGTCTCAAACAGCTAGCAGGGTCTCCTGAGACCATCAGAAAACACAGATATTTACATTAAGATTCATAACAGTAGCAAATTACAGTTTTGAAGTAGCGACAAAAATAATTTTATGGTTGGGGATCACCACCACATAAAGAACTGTATTAAAGGGTTGCGGCATTAGGAAGGTTGAGAACCACTGCAGTAGACAGGATCAGTACCTTCCCTAGAAGGTTGTCACGCAGATGAAATGTCACTCGATTAAATGAGTTTGTCAGAGAGCGTGGGAAGCAGTCAGCAGATGACAGTTGTTATTTGGTTAATATCGTGGCTGCTGTTGTTATTGCTTCGAACAATGGGAAGACAATTAGGTAAGCAAACCTTTACGCATCATTGGCACTTGCGGAAACGGATGAGGTTCTCCGTGGCACGGCTGCACCCAAGGGGAATGCGCTTCGACAGAACATGATCTCTTTCCAATGGATTTCGTGTAAAGGCCTCAAAAAAAAGTCTTTTCTTATCACGTGCAATGCACGATGGGCTGAAGGTAGCACCTAGAGAGGTCGCTGAGTGAAACTGAAAACAAGCTTTGCTCCTGACAGCCATGGAAAAGTATCTCAGAGGGTGTTGTTTAAGTTCTGGATGAGTGTGCGGCCAACGCCGATGTTAAGTGGGAGAGAAGGAAAGATGAAAAGAAAGGAAACGTGTGAACTCAGGGCAGGAGGCATCTATATACTTCGTGGTGGTATCGTTTTGATAAGATAAAGCTGAGAAAATCACATTCCATCCCTTCTCCATTCACTCTGAATTCGCCAGGAAAGTCATTTGTAAGTTCTACATCTGATTCCCGTGTCCTCCCCAAATAATTCGGTCCATCAAAGCATGTATCCCAATGTTTACTAGTTCTATGTTCAATCACTTCATTAACCAGGAGATCCCAACTCCCCACCCACCCCTTCCCACCACTCCAGTATAAAACATCTTTCCCTAACAGCTTGCCTGTGCCTAACACATCCATTAGCAGATGGAAGAACCTTCCCTTTCAGAATCAGGCCTTCCGCATGATCCTTGAGTGTCTCTGATCCCCTGTTAGAATTCACATGAAAGTATGCATGGTGAGTTCAGATTGTTTCTAGGAACCAAGGTTTAGTAGTGGAGAGCAGACCCACTGGGGCTGAGAGGGAGAGAGTGGGGTAATGCACCCCAGAGGGTTATGGGCAAATAAAGAATAATAGAAAAGGCTGGGGATCCAAAAACAAAGTTGTAGTCTTCAAAAGTTTGGTTCAAACAGTAGACCTGGACAGGAGTGTTGGTTGAACAGGAGTGAGAAGGTGAGGAGGTGTGAAACCAGGATGAAATATGATTGTTGTGCAAGACAGAGAGTTTCATCTGATCACTTGTTCTCTAGAAACAAAATGGGTGGGAGAGGGCTCAGTCCCACGGGTTCTCGGGGGAGAGCACCTGTGTCCAGGGAACAGATCTCACTTGTGGTCAGTTCAGAAGAGTCACTGGAAATGAAGGTTTCTCAGAGCATACAACTCAACCGGAAATAAGTCGTCAAGAAGTACAAGGTGCAGGTGTGATGTAAGTAAGTGCAGAGATGTCATGTGCAACAGGAGAACCAGAGCCAACACCTCTGTATGAGCTAAAAGTCGGTCTACAAGGAGTTCATCAGCACCAAACCAGTATTATGTGAAATGCTGAAAGGTACCCTTTAAGAAGAGGAAGAAGAAAACAGGAAAGGTAAAAATGATGAACAACAAATACATATCTCTCAACAAGTGAATCTAATAATCAAGTGAATTGAAAAGCTAATGAACAGAATGAACTGGTGAATATAATAGAATTAGGGGCATAGAAAGAGAGTAGACTGACAATTCTCATGGGGGAAGGGGAATGGGACAGTGCAGGGAGAGACTGGACACAAATCATACACCTATGGATGAGGACAATGGCAGGGAGGTAAGGGCATGGGATGGGGGTTGAGGAACCAGGTGGAGGAGAGCAATGGGGGAGGGGGGAGAGGAGAGGAATATCTGTAATAAACTGAACAATGAAGATTTATTAAAATTAAAAAAAATATTATACCTGTGGATGAGGACAGTGGCAGGGGTTTAAAGGCATGGGATGGGGAATCAGGTGGAGGGGAACTATGGGGGGAAAAGAGAGAAATATCTGTAATAAACTGAACAATAACAATTAAAAAAATAAAATAAAAGTAGGTCTACAGTTGTAAGTACATGACACAGAGTTTATTCTGGTGTTATTATTGAATTATTGTGTTATTTTCCATACGAACAACTGTACTGTAAACTTACTTTTGCCCCATCCTGTATATAAGCAAAGTTGTTCAGAGTAAATACTAAGAGTGTTTGTCATAAGAAAATTTTTCCCAGCGTTTTTTTTTTTTTTTTTTTTTTTTTTTTTTTTTTTTTTTTTTTTTTTTTTTTTTTTTTTTTTTTTTTTTTTTTTTTTTTTTTTTGCTTTTTCTCTTTATTATATCTATATGAGATGATGGATGCTAACTAAACTTGATTGTAGTCATCATTCCATTATATGTATGTCACACTATTGCGCTGTCTACCTTAAGCTTGTACAGGAATGCGTGTCAATTATACGTCAATAAAACCAAGAGGAGAAAAGAAATCAAACCTCTTCCATAGACTAAAGTCCTCTGGGCCTAGGCCACAGCCTCCCCTGAGGGCGTGGCTAACAGACGTCAAGGAAGTGATTTTCTCTGGGCCTAGTGAAGTGTTAACCCGGGTTTGGAAAGGACAGGGAGGTCTTGCTGTAGCTTTTTTTTCTTAGAATCACTTGGTAAGAACAAAAAATTACCTAAAGGTCTTTTCCTCACCTTCACTGTTCTCCATTTTTCGTTAACTACAGCAAACTGCATTTAGCCGGTCACAGATTTTGGGGCCATCTGGCACCTAGGCCAGCTTTTGTCTGTATGTCCTGAGGAGACCCTTTGGTCAATATGTTTTAGAGTCCCCATAATATCTATGTAATCTTCAATGAATGAATATTTTGGTACCAATCCCGATATTATCTTTTGGTTTCTCAGACTCAGAGACACAGAGAACATTTTGACTGATGCCAGAGGGGTAGAGAATGGGAGGGTTGGTTGAAAAAGGTGAAGGGATAAAAAAAAGCACAAGTTGGCCAAAACCGGTTTTGGTTCAGTGGATAGAGCGTCAGCCTGCGGACTGGAAGGTCCCAGGTTTGATTCCAGTCAAAGGCATCTACTGTGTTTGCGGGCACATACTCAGTAGGGGGCATGCAGGAGGCGGCTGATCGATGTCTCTCTCATCGATGTTTCTAACTCTCTATCCCGCTCCCTTCCTCTCTGTGAAAAATCAATAAAATATATATTTTTTAAAAAGCACAAGTTGGTAGGTACAAAATAGTCACAGGGATGAAAAGTGAAGCATGGGAAATACAGTCAATAATACTGTGATAATTATGTATGGTGCCAGATGGATAGATTCATCGGGTGATTACTTTGTAAATTATAGAAATGTCTAATCCCTAGGTTGTACACCTGAAACTCATATATATATATTGTACATCAACTGTAATTGAAAAGTAAAAAATTATTAAAGACAAAAAATATCTTCGGTTTCTAATATCTTTAGACTGTCTTCATAACTAGTTTTTTTCATCTCCATAAAAATTTAATACCAGTGTGTTGGGCAGGGAAATTTATCTACATAAAAATAAGTGAAGTTCAGACCTTAGTTATTTGGCCCTGGCTGGTGTGGCTCAGTCGGTTGGAGCCTCATCCTGTACACTGGGGGATGGATGGCAGGTTCGATACCTGGTCGCGACACATACCTGGGTTGGGCACGTTCAGGAGGCAACAGATCCATGTTTGTCTCTCACATCAATGTTTCTCTCAGTCTCTCTCTCTCTCTCTCAATTTTTAAAAATAGTAATAATAATAATAATAATAAGCCACCTGAGTCACTTGTATGTCACTTGTTTCAAAACAGTAAAGCAATGGGTCCGCTCTAAAGCACCCACTGTGTGCAAGTCAGAGCTGAAGAACGGGAGGGTGACTGCCCCCACTGGTCCCGCCCACAGAGGAGAAGCTGGCAAATAGGAGGCCTGGTGCTGCTCTGGGCCTGAGGGCAGAGGCAGTCTCAGAGAGACACAGGTGAGCTGTGATAAGAGTTGAATCTACATAAGGAAGGTATCCGTTAATGAGCAATAACACCAGACACCAATCTCTAAATTCAATGAGACCTGCCAGGGGTCATTATTTCTCCCGTTTTACACACAAATAAGTTGGGGATCAGGAGGATAAGTGACTCATGGAAGTCCGATGGCTGGTCAGTCCGGGAAACAAGACCTGAACCTCGGCCTGACTGCATGAGACAGTGGTTCTCAACCTTCCTAAGGCCGCAACCCTTGCATCCAGTTCCTCATCTGGTGGTGACCCCCAACCATGAAATTTTGCTACTGTTATGCATCGTGATGTAAATATCTGCATTTTCCGATGGTCTTAGGCAACCCCCCCAAAGGGGTCGCGACCCACAGGTTGAGAACCGCTGGGAGAGGTTATGTCTGCTCTTCCCAACGTACCACACACTGCCGATGGATTTTGCTCCTGCAGCGATTCCAGGCCGTTTTCTTTAGGCTGTTGACCATCCACACAGACAGTCACCACCACCACCCCCCATCTTTTCTGACCCTCATCGAGCTAGTCAACTTGCACGTGGGTTGGGAGAAAACGTGGTGTGTTTTTTTTTTTACTACTGTTGTAAATAAAAAGGGTCCGTAGTGCTTATAATGTTTGTTGACAGACTATACGTAGGTCGTCATTGATCTGCCAATTGCCAACCATATAAAAAGATCATCTTTTGTCCACTCAGCTGTCTTTATCCCTGTTCCCAAGGGTTCTTCCAGAATAACCCCATGTATGGGTTAGGGTCCTGGTAACAAGCCAGGCACAGAAATGTTTTCCAAGACACCTTGGCTGAGTTTGCTGTGGCTTCTTAACACCCCGTGCTCTGGCTCTAGGTACTGAGCGGGCTGGGCGGGGCTGGGCCGGGCAGGGTACCAAGGTACCAACCGGTTCTTCAAATTCGGAAGCAGCAAGCCATCTTTTGATGCAGGAACTTTTCAGAGCCACAGAGACAGGATTAGAGACAGAATTTAAACCTTAGAGATGCAGCCTTTTCTTTTGTTTCCTTTGCTATTCTTTTCTTTTCTTTCTTTTTCTTTTAATGTATTTTATTGATTTTTTACAGAGAGGAAGGGAGAGGGACAGAAAGTCAGAAACATCGATGAGAGAGAGACATTGATCAGCCGCCTCCTGTGTGCCCCACACTGGAGATGTGCCTGCAACCAAGGTACATGCCCCCGGCTGGAATCGAACCTGGGACCTTTCAATCCGCAGGCCGACGCTCTATCCACTGAGCCAAACCGGTCTTGGCTCTTTCTTTTCTCTTCTCTTCTTTTCTTTTCTTTACTTTTTTTCTTTTCTTTTTTTCCTTTTCTTTTCTTTCTTTTCTCTTCTTTCACACTATGCCCATCTGTTGGCCTCATGTGCAGGCCGCTGCACTAGGACCTGGGTATCAACATTCTCAGTATCAAGGGTTGTGAAGGTCTGCTTTGGGGACAAGAAGACTTCGGGGCCATAATTAACAGAGTGAGGAATTTCAACCCAAATATTATAACTTCTCTATGCCCATCTGCTAGCCTTATGTCCTCGATTGAGCCGGAGTCCTGGAAGAGGCAGAAAAAATAATCACAACGCTTCATTTTTATTTCGGTGGTTGTTCCACTTTGTCTGTTTTCTTAGAGCAGTGAGGTGGTGATGAAGGAGGTGTGGACATGGTTCACACTTTACCAAGGAGGAAAACAGAACCGTGATAATGGGGCTTCTATTCTGCTTTTAAAAAGTTCCCCAGTAGAAGTAGAGTTGCAGGTTTGGAGAGCACTGGTTTAAAGTTATCAAACTAAAATAATAATAATACAGTGGTACCTCAAGATACGAGTTTAGTTCATTCCGTAACCTTGAGGCGTGGGAAATTATGAGATGCTCAAGTCACGGTAAACTAGTGGGACGTGTGCAGCCAGCCGATCCACGCGATGACTCCTATCTCAAATGTTGCTTGCATTTCAAAGCAAAAATCGCTCGCTTGATGGCTTGTATCTCAAAAAACTTGTATGTTAGGACACTCGTATCTCGAGGTATCACTTAATAATAATAATAATAATAAAGTTATACAACTTGCAAAGCTTATGCTTTTGTTATTGCCTCTGTCCCCTTCTTTCCTTTCTCCTCCATTCCTTTCCAGCTTTCCCAAAATTGGCAAAGCAACTTTATTGTCCTTAGTAACATAGCAATGTGGACCAGCCTCATACCGATGCTTCTGGTGGCCAGAAAGCAGGACACAGAGTTTGTCTTGCAGTGGGGTGAGGCAAAAATTCAGTTCAGTCCTTTACATGTCATGGGTTCGTGGGCACAGAAATGCAACTTCAGTTCAGAGAGATGCCAATATAGAATTTATCTGCATGGAAGTGAAAGCCAGGAGAGTGGAGGGAAGGATCCAAAGAAAAGGTATGAAGTGGGGAGAGCTGCTGACAACGAACCCTAGGCCTCATGCTGCGGCAGCCCCCATAGGTCCACTATTATGGTCACCGGTCTCACTAAACCCTGGTCAGACATCAATCAAGATGTTCCCGCATCCAAAGTACAACAGGCAACTTAGGAGTCGACCTTTCCTGAAAGGTTGACTAATTGGATGAATCATTCATTTATTCAACAAATCTTTATTAAGCCCTCCAAGGCAGACAACAGTCCTAGACACGGTGTGTGATGGTAGGAATGTCATGGTTGTTGAAATACAGTGGTACCTTGAGATACGAGTTTAATTCGTTCTGTAACCTTGAGACATGGGAAATTATGAGACACTTGCGTCGAGGTAAACTGGTGGGTCGTGTGCACCAGGCCGATCCTCAAGATGACTCCTATCTCAAATGTTGCTCGTATTTCAAAGCAAAAATCGCTCGCTCAACGGCTTGTATCTCAAAAAAAAACGTGTATGTTAGGGCACTCGTATCTCGAGGTACCACTGTATTAAAATATTTCTATACCAGAGAGCCTATAACAATGGATCTCAGCTAGGGGGCGTTGCTCCCAGGAGACATGTGACACTCTCTGAGGTGTTTTGGGGGTCAGAATTCAGAAGGAGGGGATAATGGAACCTAGTGACTAGAGAAGCCGGAGATATAGCCACGCCTCCTCCAGTGCATAGCACAGCTCCCAGCAACCAAGGATCATTGGTCCCAACATGCCACCGGTGCCAACACAGAGAAACCCTGGCAGAGAAACCCCCAGGAGCCCCCTCGTCTCTTCTCTGCCTCTCTCTTGGTCCATCCCCTCCTACCTGCCTCCTCAGAGTCCAGCAACTGAAGGGTTAAAGTCTGTCCCCACGGGGAACTGAAGGACTTTGTTCAGCTTCTCAGCTCAGGGCTATTCTGATTGGTCAGTGCCCTGGCCTTATCAGTTGTTAAATATTTGGAATATTTTATAAGTATTTATAAAATATGGTCTCCCTCATCAATAAGTGTACCTGAATCCTGTCAATGATGATATTGATTGGAATTCCCTCCTTTAGAAAAGGTAATAGCTTTCACGAAATAACAAGTCTCATCAGGAAAATGAAGATTTGATACACCAAGCTCTTGGTGAGGGGTCGGGAGGATAAAAATCTGGAAAAACTCTGAGGCATTTATTTTTTAATGACCTGGACATAAACAGTTTATTCCAAAGTATATCGAAGTCTAAAGATGTAAACAGTTCTCAAAAAGACATTTTTGACATAGCAGTTTCTTACCACAGGGAAGAAACTTTTCTTAAACAGTTGTTGAGCCAGTAATTCCCTACCCTTAAACTCATATAAATTGTATTAAATATGAGCTACAAATAATATTTGAATAAGCTGCACAACCTTTTAAAGGCTTTAATGCAAACACTTTTAAAAATGAAATATCTCAAGGAAATTACATAGCAAAGGAAGTCTGTTTGAAACATGTCATTTTTTTTTCACATCTTCACATGTTGACATGGTTAGTTACTAAAGATAAACATAAAATATTAATCAGCCACCTACAGTGTTGCTTTTTGTTATGCTTCTGGGAATTAACCAGCTGATTTATGCTTATTAAAATGCACTGTAAATTAGAAAAACCGTTTTGTAAAGACATAATTTTCATGGTCATACAAGTTAAAATAGAGTAGCATGCCTCTTAATTTAACAGCCCTGAAGTTCCTCTCTTTTCACCAGAGTATTCAGACCTAAATAGGTGACAGACAGCAGATTTTTTTTAGCCAACAAGGTCAGTATTTTACCTTTGGTGACTCAAATAATGTATCTGTGTGCTGCCTTCAGAGTATATGTCTATTTCTGCTGTTGTTTAAATTATTTTTAGCAGGCAGATACTATCTCCCCAAAATAACATTTGCTCATCTTCTACAAAAAATTTAAGCTAATCCTACCTAATAAAAGAGTAATATGCAAAATAACTATCACTTCACTACACCCACAAGCCATGCCCACCAGCCAATCAGGAGCAAGTATGCAAATTAACCCAACCAAGATGGCTGCAGACACAGAGAGAGCAGGAAGGAGGCTTGGGTTTCCCTTGCAATGGAGGAAGCCAAGCTTTCTGCACACCCTGGTGGGCCCAGACCTCCACTCAAGGCTACAAAGTTTCAATTGTAGAAGATAAATAAATCCCAGATACCAGGGCCTCCACTTGGGTCACTGGGGGGCGTGGCCAGCCTGCAAACCACCACAGACCCCTCACCCAGGCCACCCCACACGCCAAGGGAACGCCCACTCTGATCCAGGACACCCTTCAGGGCAAACCAGCTGACCCCCATCCATGCACCAGGCCTCTATCAGCAAACTGAGGCTCACAAGCCACATATAGCTCTTTGTCCCCTTAAATGTGGTTCTTCCACAAAATACCATGGCCTGGGTGAGTCTATTTTGAAGAAGTGGCGTTAGAAGAAGTTTAAGTTTAAAAAATTTGGCTCTCCAAAGAAATTTCAATAGCTGTACTCTTGATATTTGGCTCTGTTGACTAATGAGTTTGTCGACCATTGATCTATCCTATCTAATAAAAGAGTAATATGCAAATTGACCATCACTCCAACACACAATATAGCTGCTCCCATGTGGACACAAGATGGCTGTCACAAGATGGCCAGTAGTGGAGGGCTGTTGTGAGGGAACAGGCCTGCAAGGATGGGCAGTTGTGGGCAATCAGGACAGCAGGGGAGGATAGTTAGGAGTGACCAGGCCTTTAGGGGAGGGCAGTTAGGGGTGACCAGGCCTTTAGAGGAGGGCAGTTAGGGGTGACCAGGCCTGCAGGGAAGGGCAGTTAAGGGCAAACAGGCTGGCAGGGGAGCAGTTAGGCATCGATACAGTTGGCAGGGGAGTGGTTAGGGGGTGATCAGGCTGCCAGGCAAAAGTGATTAGGGGCAGTCAAGAAGGAAGGCAGGCGAGCAGTTGGAAGCCAGCAGTCCTGGACTGTGAGAGGAATGTCCTATGGAATCGAGCCTAAACAGGCAGTCGGACATCTCTTGAGGGGTCCCAGATTGGAAAGAGTGCAGGCTAGGCTGAGGGACACACACCCTCGTGCACGAAATTTGTGCACCGGGCCTCTAGTGTTTGCATAAAAGTGTCATTCCAGAGTTGGCATGAAGGGATTAAGACATACAAATTTGTAGATTATAAATTACAGCATGGGGAATAAGGTTAATAATATCATAATAACTGTGTATGGGCCCAGGTGGGTACTGAAAATATTGGGGGGACTACCCTGTAAAGTATATGATTGTCCAGCCATTATGCTATACATCTGAAACTGACAGAGAAGAGTACTGAGTCTAAACTGTGATTGAATAACAAAAAACGAAATAAAAGCAGACATAAAGTTTAAAAAAATTGATATTGAAAAGCAAACATGACACAATCCAAGTGTTTAAAAAAGTATAAAGTAAAGGGCGTTGTCATTCATCCACATGGCACCTGATGCCAGCTGGCTGGTGACCTCCTCACACTGAGAGACCCCACCTTGTATCCTTCCATTTTCTACGGCTGCTGCTTGAAGGCTGCCTTGGAAATAACCATTTCTGTGATTATGTTTTGGCTCTGTTTCCAAAAAACTTTAGAATCCTTCACTTAAAATGTAACTGACATAGTAATTAACCTTTCTCAAATTAAATTAACATTTTAATTGAAAGAATAATCATCTCTGGTCATCTTTAATTGCTTTTGATTAGCTCCATTCATTCGGTTGGTCATTTACGATTTTTTTAAATATATCTTATTGATTTTTTACAGAGAGGTAGGGAGAGAAATAGAGAGCTAGAAACATGGATGAGAGAGAGACATTGGTCAACTGCCTCCTGCACACCCCCCACTGGGGATGTGCCCACAACCAAAGCACGTGCCCCCAACCGGAATCGAACCTGGGACCCTTGAGTCTGCAGGCTGATGCTCTATCCACTGAGCCAAACCGGTTTTGGCCACTTACGATTTTTTTTTAATGATAACAGTTGAAGCTCACCTGTCAAGGTTAAAACAAAAAAACAAAAAGGGTTAAAGTAAAAGACAAGAATCTTTCTCTCACTGTCATTGAGGAAAAGTCAAATCTTTCAAATCTTTAGAATAACACAGGTTTGGTTTGGCACAACACACACACACACACACACACACACACACACACACACACGTACCGCCCTTATAATATTAACATGCTTTACCGACATCTGAAATCTCACCTGCTGAAATGGCCTTAAACTTGGTAACTTTTTCCCTCAAGAAGAATACCTTCATTTGAGCGTCAGTGTAATGTCTACTCACAGAGCAGCTGTATTACGTACAATGTTCTGTTCTCTACTATAAGAGATTTGGCATTTTGAAGTTTTTCATGGATGCTAGGAGATTGATCACAAGGCCCAAATGCACTGTGTGTGGTCTAATAGGACCATGACCCTGAAGGTTAGACAACAGACTCTATCTTACAGCATCCAAACACTGGGTGTGGACACTGTTCCTGTCCAGGGAGTTCTCGAACCACCCTGAACATTCAAATTCCCTTGGAACAAACGGTCCATGGCAAATGCTCACTAAATAGTTGCTAAATGAATGAAGCGGGCCTCTTTGACCTAAGAGATCGTCCATTGATTTCATGACATTTTAGACCAGCGGTGCTCAACCTGTGGGTCGCAACCCCTTTGGGGGTCGAATGACATTTTCACAGGGGTCACCTAACTAAGACCACTGGAAAACAGAGGCATTTACATTATAATTCATAACAATAGCAAAATTACAGTTATGAAGTATGGTTGGGGGTCACCACAACATGAGGAACTATATTTAAGGGTCACGGCATTAGAAAGGTTGAGAACCACTGTTTTAGACCTAATACAAACCAAACATTCATGTAATTCCCTTGAGATTTTAGGAAACTTACCTTTACCCACAAACACACACATCTATACACACAAATTCAGCTGCAAAGAAATCTATTCAGCAGAAACACTCTGATTATATTAGATGTATTGAAATGCAAAATTTTCATAATGGTTAGAAAAAATCCAAGTTTTCCGATGTTTCACAGCTTCAGAAGACATCATATCTCTACATTCTTCAAGCCTCCACTACTAACAATAAATACTACCACACACATGAAAAATTACTGACTGAATATTTCTACATGAATGAAAATTGGGCCGAAACCGGTTTGGCTTGGTGGATAGAGTGTCGGCCTGCAGACTGAAAGGTCCCAGTTTCGATTCCAGTCAGGGGCATGTACCTTGGTTGCAGGCACATCCCCGCTGGGGGGTTTGCAGGAGGCAGCTGATCGATGTCTCTCTCTCTCATCGATGTTTCTAACTCTCTGTCCCTCTCCCTTCCTCTTTGTAAAAAATCAATAAAATATATTTTTAAAATAATTGGGGGCACACCTAAAAGTTTCAGTGTTCAACATCTATTGAGAATCTATTTCATCAGATTATTTATTCTAATTCTTAGTTTTTACATCTGATAGATATGAATAATATGTACATCTTAAGTTTGTCATGAGAAGTAAATGAAAATGCATATAAAGAAATGAGCATGTCCTTCTTCCTGGACAAATAACACTTTTAAGCTGGAAGGACCTAAGCCTTCTTCCGCTTTGAAATGACAAAAGGAAGCCTCAGAGAGGGTAACTGAAGGAATCACACAGCTTGTCCACGGAAGATCCCAGTTCAAAACCTGTTTCCTGGGACATACAGTTTGATGCTATTGCCATAGTATTACACTAGCGTTTTGAGCTTTGAAATAATTCGTGTGAAGTTTGTGTCGTAACACACACCATAAAGTTCTACCCTCAAGCTTGCCACTCATCAAAAAAAAAATGTATCTTACGTTGGTATGTAGTGCAAGCCCTCAACAGTGACTAATTTGATTTATTTTCTGGATTAGTTACCATAGATGCTTCTCAAAATGTTTTTCCACGAGCTTTCTCATGGAAATGGAAGCTATATATGAACACTCATTAATCTTGTCCTTCTTCCTGAGAAGGAATGCTAAAACTACTACCAGCAGGTTCTCCAGCATCTTGAGTCCTTCTGCATCGGAGTCCTTGAGAATAATCCGGTGGCCACATCTGGAAGTGCTGCCCCTGGGCCTGGGAAAGCCACTGGGGGTATTAGGGGGGAAGAGGGGGTCAGAGAGGGGGTGGGAGGTTGTTCCCACTTCTCCACACCTGCCTCACCTTCATTCCGGGTCCTCTCCGCCTAAAGAGTCCCAAAGCTGACTGACTTCTCAGAACCAACAGGCGAGCTTGTGTGCTTGTTTAAAAAGGACTTGTTCACCGAAACCGGTTTGGCTCAGTAGATAGAGCGTTGGCCTGAGGACTGAAAGGTCCCAGGTTCTATTCTGGTCAAAGGCATGTATCTGGTTGTGGGCACATCCCCAGTAGGGGGTGTGCAGGAGGTGGCTTATCGATGTTTCTGGTTCTCTATCTCTCTCTCCCTTTGTCTCTGTGATTTTGCTCTTCCCTGCTCACCAATCTCATCCTTTGCACTATCCTTTGAGATCTCACCACTTTTCTGAATTCAGTATTTATTATTCTATTCACATTTTAATAATTTCACCACATAGTATATAAGTCATATGTAATAGTATTTGGCATTTTCTAAAATTTATATAAATTATATTAATATTGTATGTAGCCTCCTGTACTGGTTTATTTTTTACTCTTATTGTTGTTTTGAAGATTTGTATATGGATAGATATTTCTATATTGTTCCCTCAGTTTAACTGTTACATTTTATTCCAATCTGAATATCCCACAATTTATTTAGTCATTCTTTTTAATGAATATTTAGGTCATTTCCAAGTGTCACTAGTTAAACAACATTGCCATGCTATGATATGCACCAGTTAGCTTTTGCTGGCATAACATATGACCCCAAAATCTCAGAGGTTTACAAGACAAAACATTTATTTTCCTCTCAGGGGGACAGTGGCTTGGCTATAACTCTATTCTTTTTTTTTTTTTTCCTGCCTAATTTTATATTTTATTTAACTTGTAACACAGTAATAGAAAAAAAAAACTAAGCTAAACTAAAATAATGATTCAAAAATGTTTAAATATCTGTTTTCTTAAAATATAGCTCTATTCTAAGGTTGGGGCTGGGAGAGCAGAGGGAGGAAAAAAAGAGAGAAAAACAACGGGGTTTCTCTCCTCCCTCGGAGCTTTAGGTATTCCCTTTCCTGCTCCTCATCAAAGGGGTGGGAGTGCGAACTTGTTAGAAATGCAAATTCCCAGGCCACACCCTGACCTATTGAATGAGAAACTGTGGGTGGAGCCCAGCAATCAGGATTTCCACAGGCTTTTGGTGGTTCTGATGCCTGATAAAGTTTGACAACCACCAGCACCAAACAAGAAAGGACTCAAGGTAATTAGCATCTTAAGATAAGTAATGTGAGCTGGCTTGCTCTCCCCTGTCCTCACTGTAGGTTAAGTGACAGATATTTACTAAACAGTGAAATTCTTTTTCTATTGCCCAGGCTTGTAAAAAAAATTTGCATAAAACACAAAGAACCGAGAGATGCTACACTCATGACATATTTGTAAATGATTTTGATTGATGTGAGTGTATTGCCGTTGAGTTATAGGAAGGTCCTACTTTGATTTATGTTTTGTTTTATTACTACTGACCCCAGCGTGATCCCATTCCGTGAGGAAGTTCTTTGGATCCGAGTCCCGCAATATCGGCCTCTAAATGAAGGCTTCTTTTGGAGTTCATTTTCTGGCTAATTTGCATCCAAATGGCCCTCTCTCTGAAACACTGATAACGGGACTAAAGATAGTTTAAAGACCCAAACCTTCAGGAGAAAGCTTATCAGAGTTCAGCTTGAAGAGCTGTATTTATGCTAGGCGATCAAATTTCCTATATAACCGTTTTCTAATCTCAGTCTTTTAAACAAACAGGCTTCCAGCTTATTACATAAATACAGCTTGCAAACATTTTACAGCGGTTCACACATAACAAATATATGAAAAAGCGAAAAAAGTCGGAACTTATCTTTAAGGACTTGCTACGTCTCAGACTTCAAGTGTTTACACACGTAATTTTAACGGCCTATGGGGTAAATAACATGTGCAATTTTACAACGGAAAAACGAAGGTTCCCAGCGGTTCAGTAACGTGTCCCACATCGCAGGTAGATCTGTCTGCCCGCAAACCCCATGTCTTCCCAGTGTATCACCGGTCCACTTCAGCAGCACGGTCCTTTCATTCAGTTTCTTCACCTGGTTACTGGGTGGATGCACTGAGCAAAGTCTTTGCACAGACATGTACCAGGCAGACTTACCCAGGCCAGGGTCAGAGCTGAGCCTGAAATAAAGGTAAGTGGTAGGTAACCTCATCGTTTTAAAGTGGGGGCTTCAAAGAACCTTTCTCCACTGAGGTATGTAATTTTGCCCCAAAACGAATTCACACATCATCCAGGATGGTAACCCCAGGGCCACAATTAGTGATGAAAAGCTTGCTTGAGGCAAGCATGTGGGGCCACTCTCCCGGATGCTGGGTCTGCCCTGTCCCTTCTCAGGAAGCATCGGTGAAGCATCCATCTTATAGAAAAACTGCTGTTTGAAATTTTAACCTTGCTATTGGCTTCTGTAAATGCTTGCTTGCTTAAATAATAAGGAAAATGAAACTATTCTCACTTCAGAGAGGCCATTAAACCTTCCCCTGGACAAAATTATCAGTGCTGGCACCAGGCCAGGCCTTTGGTTGAGGTCTCAAGGCCTCAGCACATAGGGGTCCTTTAAGAACTTGCAAAGGGGTGGGAAACACCCCATATTTGGGAGGCAAAGAAGGTAAAAACATATAAATAGGGAAATTGAGAAACATTTTCCTCTAGACCCGCACGTAATAAATGTAACTCTAAACTCTCCAAGCATGGTTTGGCTATTCCGGTTTTCTGTAACATCAGAATTGGATCACCGTGTCCTGTGTACTCAGCCCGTGGGGGACAGCACAAATCACAGGATCCTCGATGGTATAAACACTGTGGTGTGAATAATAAGCTGCTTGCTTGTCTCTGAAAACTTCCTACTTAGCTAGTTATGAAACTGCCTACGTCTTACAGAAGAACGGTTTAAAATAAAACGCAACGCCAAATAGAAGTCGCCTGAAGAGTGGATTTCAAAAACTAATTCATCATCCGTTACAGAACATTAAACTTAGCAAAGAAAGAACTTAGTGCATCCTGAAGATTCTCAGAAGTGGGTTCACTTGAATTGCTGGACGAAAGACTACCAAAAAGTTAGCCTTTGAAATAGAATCGCTATTTATTTTTAAAATATACACTGAAAAAACACTGTTCAAAAATAACTATTCAACAGAAAGTATTTGGACCTAAATAAAAAACAGAATATGTTTCTGTTGCTACACACACACACACACACACACACACACACACACACAGGCTAAAGGCAAATTATATACATCTTTATTTAAACAGGACATCTCAAAATCAGCACTGCAGCTGCTATTAGCTTGGGAACCGATGGCCATTGGTGTCAATTCAATGCCCACCGGAATCCCCAATTCGGGGTGTTATGAAGGAGAAAACTTTATTCAGTGCAAACCAGCTCAGGTGATACAGGAGGCAGCCCTGGGGCCAGGCCCCTCCCAGGCTAGACAGCTCCGCTCTGCTCCGTGCTCTGCTCTGCCCTGCTCCTGGCTGGTCTGCTCCAGTCCGCTGAGCCACAGAAAGGCAGTCTCCAGGATGCGATGAAAAGGGAAAGGGCTTTCTCCCAGCAAGAGGGCGGCTGGCTTATCTGGACAGAAGCCCCGCCCCTGGTGGGACTCCTTTATCTGGGCTGGCTCAGGTGGCAGGGATGGTGCCTGCAGGCAGCTCAGAACAGGGCAGGCAGGAAGCACTGGCTTCTTTCTGCAGGAGAGGCCTGTGGGCAGAAGTGGCAGCTAAATTTGTTTTTTGTTTTTGTTTTTTTTTAAATGGAGTCCCTAGTTAGCCATCTTCTTAGTAGGTGTCTTTTTGTTGTTGTTGTCAGCGTGCACCGGCTTCATTGGATTGCACCATGCTGGTGTGCTCTCATGTAACACATGTCAGAGTCATGGGCAGGGTCCAGGAGGGCAGACTGCTCAGCCCCAGGGGAGGCTTGGATTCAGTTGACCTTGGGCAGGACCTGACCTCTGCCAAGTCCCCAGGAAAGGCCTGTGGGTGCCGCTGATCCAGTGGTTCTCAACCTTCCTAAGGCCGCGACCCTTGCATACAGTTCCTCACGTGGTGGTGACCCCCAACCATGAAATGTTGCTACTGTGATGCATCGTGATGTAAATATCTCCATTTTCCGATAGTCTTAGGCGACCCCTGTGAAAGGGTCGTTCAACCCACAGGTTGAGAACCGCTGCGCTGATCTGAGCCACACTCGGAGAACCACTGCTCCATGCGGACACCTTGGTTTGCCAGGATTAGAGGAAACCAGCATGATCACGGCCGCTGGGGAACCAGACCCAGGATCGCCAATAGCTGGTTTGAGAGCTAATGAATGGGCCTGCTTGCATCATTATTAACATAACTCGGGGTCCCAGCGGGGAGCAGATGGCACGCTTCACACAGAATGAATTCCTGGCCGCCAACAAGTGAACGTGCACATCTCGCTCTGCGCTGGGGCTTCGTCCTGAAGATCCAAACACGCAGGGGAAAACGGGACCCTGCTCATGTCCACACACACTCATTTAAAACAGCCCACGTGAGCCCTGACCAGTTTGGCCCAGTGAATAGAGCGTTGGGCTAGGGACTGAAGGGTCCCAGGTTTGATTCTGGTCAAGGGCAGGTGCCTTGGTGGCGGGCACATCCCCAATGGGAGATGTGCAGGAGGCAGCTGATGGATGTGTCTCTCCCATTGATGTTTCTGGCTCTCTGTCTCTCTCCCTTCCTCTCCGTAAAAAATGAATAATAAATGTATTTTAAAACAGCCGACGCGAGCTCACGGGACCAGGTTGCCTCCACGTGCGCACTGGCTGCAGGGACACGTGGGCCTCTTACCGTGCTCTCTGAAACTTCTGGTGCTTTCTGCACCAGCACCTGGTGGCCTTGCCCACCAATGAATCCCTCCCCACCCGGAGCAGGACTTGGGTGATGGTGAGCGCCTGGGAAAGCTTTTGGTGACGGATCGCACTTTTATCTCGGCAGCCCCATCTCCCTTCCTCTGATCGATGGCCCCTTTGGCTGCCACCCACCATCACGGCGATCCGTCACCTGTGCAGAGGAGTATTTTATTTCCTCTCATTTCTGTATTTGGGATCATCTCCGTTCTTGCTTCTCTCCACTCCTCCGAATTGCTGTCAAAAAGGGGATTCAACAGACACATGGAGAGCTTTAGGTAACAGATGGACTCTGTAGAGGGCCCTAATTATGACAGCATTCTCCTCTACTTTTGTTTGGGTGTTAAATACAGTGGTACCTCGAGATACGAGTGCCCTAACATACAAGTTTTTTGAGATACGAGCTATCAATCGAGCGATTTTTGCTTTGAAATACGAGCAACATTTGAGATAGGAGTCATCACGCAGATCGGCCGGCTGCACACGACCCACCAGTTTACTGACACTCGAGCGTCTCATAGTTTCCCAGGCCTCAGGGTTACGGAATGAATTAAACTCGTATCTTGAGGTACCACTGTATGTTTAAAAGGAATACGTCGGTAAAACAGCTCCTGTAAAATATTTTAAGTTAGTGAGCACCAAATGAAGACAGCCATTCCCTAGCTCAGAACCAGAACAGCCCTGTTCCTTCCTGTATCTCTCTATCCTACCCACCAGCCTTCTCTCAAGCAGCCACTATCCTTATAAAACGTGAATACTCTACATCTTCTGAGTACAGTGGTACCTAGAGATACGAGTAACCTAACATACGAGATTTTTGAGATATGAGCCATCGAGCGAGCTATTTTTGCTTTGAAATACAAGCAACAGTTGAGATAAGAGTCATCGCGCGGATCGGCCGGCTGCACAGGACCCACTAGTTTACCTCGACTTGAGGGTCTCATAGTTTCCCACGCCTCAAGGTTAAGGAACGAATTAAACTCGTATCTCGAGGTACCACTGTATTTCCCTCAGCAACATATTGTTTAGTTTTGCTGGATTTTTTGAACAAACGTTTACATCTATTTCTCATTCCGTGTTATATCTTGAAATATCACTCCTATTGTTACCTGTAATCGCACGTTCACTTTTCCCTGTGTGAGTCCAGAGTGTGAAGATGCCGCAGTTCCTTCCTTCCTTCTCCTATCGCTGGACACGTGTGTGTGTTCCAGCTGTTTGTTGTTATGAACTAAGCTGCTTTACGTTTTTGTAAAGCTCTTTGCTGGTGTACACGGTTTAGAGTCCCTCGTGGGTGTACTAAACCTAGTAGCTGCACCAATTTGCAATCCTGCCAGTACTCTGCAAGAGTTCCTGTTAAGCCGAATATTCACCAAGTCTGATAGGATCAAGCATCTTGATTTTTTGCTGCTATGGTACGTATACAAGGGTATTACATGGATGACTTGTGTTTCTCTGGTAATTAAGGAAAGTGCGTCTTCCTATGCACTGTATTGTTTTGAGCGTTGCCATAGCAGATTACCACTCACTGGGAGGCTTGAAACAACAAAAATGTATTCTTTCCCAGTTCTGGGAACCAGGAGTCCAGAATGAAGGGGTTGGTTTTCCTTTGAAAGCTCTCAGGAAGAAGCCATCTTTGTAGCCCCCAATGTCCGGTGGCAGCAGGCAGTCCTTGGCTTGTGGCCGCATCCAAGCTCTGCTTTCGCCTTCAGGTGGCCCCTGAGCTCTGTGTGTCTCAACTGAACGACTCTCATAAGGACATTAAGATTGAATTGAGGGGCCACTTGGATAATCTAGGAAGATCTCATTTTGAGAGTATTAATTATTACATCTGCAAAGACCCTTTTCTCCCATAGTTCACATGTATAGTTCTGGGGATTAGGACATGGGCATATAATTTTGGGAGGTGGGAGCATCATTAAACCTACCACATGTATAACCACCATTTATAGCTCTTCTTCCAAAATAACAGGTTTCTGATTTTCCCCATTTTTCTATGGAATCATTCCTATTTTCCTATTGAAACTTCTTCTTATTGGTTGTATTAAATTCTAGAGGCCCGGTTCACAGATTCATGCACCGGTGGGGACCCTCAGCCTGGCCTGCGCCCTCTCACAATTGGGGACCCCTTGGAGGATGTCAGACTGCCAGTTTCAGCACAGTCCCTGCAGGCCAGGCCAAGGGACCCACCCAGTGCACAAATCCATGCAACAGGCCTCTAGTATACATATAAGATCTTTGGTTAATCTCTCTCCACCCTATTACTCCCTCTTATCCTCTGAGATTCATCAGTCTGTTCCATGTTTCCATGCCTGTGCATTGAGCATCTGCCTCCTGGTGGTCAGTGCGCATCATTGCTACTGGTTGAACGGTTGAACGGTCGCTTAGGCTTTTATATAGAGAGATATTTATAGATAGATAAATATATATATATATATATATATATATATATATATATATATATAGATGATAGAGATATTAAGTTTTATCAATTATATTTGTGAACTGAGTATTCTCCCAAACTGGGGCTTGCATTATTACTTTTTAAAATGGTGTCTTCTGATAAGCAGAGGTTCTTAATTTTTTATGTAATTAAATATACCAATCTTTCATGATTATAACATTGTGTGTCCCTTCTAGTAAATCCTTCCATAGACTCACATAAATTATTTTCTTCTAAATATTTTCAAAATTAGCCTCCAATTTTTACCTGTTTAAATCATCAAGAGAAGATTTTTTATTATTGTATGAGGTAAGGATCCAATTTTCCTTTTTTTCATGAATGGGGATAAGGAATTTCCCTTCATCCTCCCTTGAGCAATGCCTAGGGCAGAAGCAGTTATTTTTGTCAACCGCAAGCTTGAGAATGAAAGGCAGGATCTGACATGACAAAGGGACTTATGTTAGAGATACAATCAACATTGAAGATAGTCAGCTTTCTTACAGAACACAATTCGACATGTATCACTTAAAAAGTATAAGAGAACCTAGGTGGACATCTAACAGAATTAAAAACATGGCATCCTGTAAGCCTTCACTGAGATAATTTTGTAAACACTGAAGTCTCTCTCTCGTCAGGTTTCGCTGTCATTGAAGGTAATCTAGGGTAGTTGGTTTTGCATTTGGAGTTACATATTTAAGAAATGACATCACTGAATAGAGTGGCGCCATTAGATATTCAGGTTATTAACTCTCTCTGACCCACCAGAGGGATGAATCAGTAGTGCCCTCCCGTTGTAGTTAAGGCAAACAGTTGGTTCATTGCATCTCTTTATAATCAATGATGCAAATCAGCCAATTGTGTGAGAGAGTCAACGGAATCCATAATTTCAAGTCTAAGAAATGACATAAAAACACAAAAACAGTGGTCATGGGAAATAAATCCTATTTCAAAGTGGGCCATGGTTTCACTTTTTGGCTTGGCACCTGATATTGGCAACTGGAGGGACAAACAGATTCAAATCACAAATGTCATGGGTGGACCGACAGTGGTCACTCCAGCTGCCTGCTGAATCCTCTGGTCATTATTTGAAGTCAGGGTTTGGTTTACGTTCGTGGAAAATTCTAACAAGTTACTTCTGGGAGTTCCTTACAAGGAAAATATGCTAAAAAGGCTTTGGACACTTGAGAGGAATGAAGAAAAATTGTTTAGTTGCCAAGACTGGTTTGGCTCAGTGGATAGAGCATCGGCCTGCGGACTGAAAGGTCCCAGGTTTGATTCCAGTTGGGGGCATGTACCTTGCTTGTGGGCACCTCTCCACAGTGAGTCCTGCAGGAGGCGGCTGATCAATGTCTCTCTCTCATCGATGTTTCTGACTTTCTATTTCTCTCCCTTCCTCTCTGTAAAAAATCAATAAAATAAATTGTTTAGTTGAACAAATAAAATTTCACCTTCTTATTTTCATCATTGTTATGTTTTTTGTTTTAAAGACTGTGCAAGACTGAATCATGTTGTATTTAGCAGTTTCTTTCTCACCATTAAGGGAAGGCACCAAGAGTCCTTCCATCTCGTCATCAAAGTCAGTCTCAATTCCTATTGGCCAATGAGTTGAGGAGGTCCATCATTCCCCCCCCCCCCCAAATAATTCCTAGTACATTTTAAAAAGGATTTTCTAGCTATGGGAGAGGGTGTCAGGTACAAGTTACCCACATCCTGACACAATTAAAGTTAAATAAGATGGAAACGGATGCTCTCCTATAAAAAGAAGCCTTGAGAGAGTTGATTCATTCACTGGGAACCCTCCTCTGCCTTCCCTGGTGCAGGCCTCAGCCTCAGCCGGTCAGAGGGTTGCAGCAGGCCCGGCCTAGCATCCTCATGCCACGTGAAACACTTACTGTCTCTGGCAGATCTCTCTGAGGAGGGAGGAGGACTATTGTCAGAGGCCTCCAGCACACTTCCGCTAACGTCTCACCCATGCCCAGCTGGTCTCCATGCTCAGGCCAAGGGGCACAGAACTGGCATGGAGGCATAGAGAAAGGATGCTGGGGTCGATACAATCCTCATTTTCTAAATGGGATCCTTTTCATGTCTATATCAGCTTAGCTTTTAGGGACGAAAATTTGTCCTTGGAGGAGATGGGTTCTTAATAGTAAAAAAAAAATACATATGGACGAAGAGAATTCCCCATGTTGTCATCTGAGAAAGAATAAATGGGAAAGGAAGAAAGAATTATTGAGATCAGTGTCCAGACCAGCAAAAGGAAAAGCAAAGGTATATACATTTAGATGCTGATCATGAAATCCTGTGAGATAGTCCCTGTCAGAATTCATTGAGAATCATCGGTGTGTATTTTTCTGCTGTTCAGACTAAACAAGTTAAAAGCCAGGCAGCGATTTTGAATTGAAAAGAAATGTGTTTAAGAGCATGAATACCTACCTAGGAAAATATGTAAGCCAAACAAATGATGGGTGTACGGTATTACATATATATTTCTAGACACAATCGGTGATGCTTTCACTCTGTGATTAAAGGACCCACCTTTAAACGATTTTTGAAAATCCATACTCAGTGGAGCTGCTAGGAAAATAGAATCTTTTTCCAGCCATCATCGGATAGTTTCTTGTTCTCTTCTTAGGCTGTTTCTAAAACCGCAGCATCGCTGACAACGGCAGCCGTGGTTCATAAAGGGTGAGAATGAGGTTGGGAATATAAGGAGCTGAAATGTAACAGGAGTGCGGGCTGTGGACATGGCCGACCTTGGGTCTCGTCCAAAAGGTGATTCAGTGTGAATTGTCTGATCTCCTAAACCTCCGTTCCTCATCTGTTACATGGTAGTTGGCTGTTCATTGCTACCAGCTTACAGTATTTGATGAAATTTATATGAGATTCACCGAAACTGGTTTGGCTTAGTGGATAGAGCATCAACCTATGGATTGAAAGGTCCTAGGTTCGATTCCGGTCAAGGGCATGTACCTTGGTTGCGGGCACATCCCCAGTAGGGGGTGTGTAGGAGGCAGCTGATTGATGTTTCTCTCTCATCAATGTTTCTAACTCTCTATCTCTCTCCCTTCCTCTCTGTAAAAAGTAATAAAATATATTTAAAAAATTATATGAGATTGGCATATAAAGAAACTGGAACAGAGTTTGGAGCATAATTGGCAGCACATCGATGTTACTGATTGCTATTGGTTCTACAAAGCCTCATAACTGAGTTGGGAGTGGTAGGGTGAGAAACAGTGGGTACATCTGAGTAGAATAATGGCATTGCAGTGGTTATCTTCATTTTTTATTGTTTTGTTTTTTTACTGGTATCTCACAAATAGAGAGGAAGATTATATATATATATATATAACATATATATTGATTTCAAGGAGAAGGAAGAGGAAGACAGAGATGGAAACATCAATGATAAGAAGAATCATTGATTGTCCGCCTCCTGCACACCCCACACTGGGGATTGAACCATGACCTCCTGGTTCATAGGTCAACACTCAATCACGGAGCCATGCGGGCAGGGCAAGAGTCAGGTTTTTTAAAGACCATTTTAGAGGTGCACTCTTACAGAGGGAAGTACTGCTGCCCAAATTCGGTAATGAGCAAACCCATTAGATTTTATGTGGTGAAGATGAAACTCCGACCAAATTTACTGGCTTTCGGTGCACTGTTCTTTCTACCCTCTCTGCTGAGGAAATACGTCTCCATTTCTGCATGATTCACCGCTTACCGTTCACACAGGTAGACTGAGAGTCCTTCAATCACCGAGCTGGAAGAGCAGCACAGAAATTACATTTCTCCAGCAACATCTGTTCCCTAACTATGTGGGAATTTGTAGGGACAGAAAACCCGCACCAGCCTGTTTCGCTGTGTATTTATCCCTAAAATAAAGGTATGCTTTTCCTTTTTTTTGTTGTTGTTGTTAACAGTTAGCCATCTGCTAGGTCAATGGTCGGCAAACTGCGGGTTTCAAGCCACATTCAGCTCTTTGGCCCCTGGAGTGTGGCTCTTCCACAAAATACCACGGCCTGGGCGAGTCTATTTTGAAGAAGTGGCGTTAGAAGAAGTTTGAGTTTAAAAAATTTGGCTCTCAGAAGAAATTTCAATCGCTGTCCTGTTGCTATTTGGCTCTGCTGACATGAATTTGCTGACCACTGCAATAGGTGATTTGCAATGCCTCCAAATGTTTTCCCAACTGGCTATGGCATCTGGAATTCCACCTTTCAGGGTAACATTTTATGTCTAGGATGTAGCTTCAGAAAATCCTTGTTCTGGGGAATGTGGAAGGGATCAGGAATAGTAACCTATTCATACTGGTGGGGTGGGCACAGGTGCCGGGGACTCAGAGCTGATCCCCCGACCCCCGGGGTGCTCTCTGCCTGCAGGCACCCAGCTGTAGTCTCTGGCCCCATTCACTGGGTCAGGGGTGGGTGGAAAGCAACGCGGGAGGTAAGGAAATGAAACTTGGGGCGAGAACCTCTGTGCAGTCCCCCTGACCTTCCCCTCCAGGATAACGGTGCGCCCCCTAACCTCCGACACGCCAAGAGAGAAACGTGGATCTGCAAAGAGGCAGCCCCTGAGGAGTCTCAGCTGGAGGAACCAGAGGACTCACTCCCTTCTGACACCCCGATCCTTTGCTTTCAGGCTGCGTCCTCCTTCCCCAATACATGTTGCCTGAAGTGCACGATGGTTTGTGTGTAGACATGTGGTAAACGCGAGGGAAGCAAAGTTCTGTGTTTTAGAACAAAAGAGTCTGGGATCTTTGGGGGGGTCTCTCTCTCTCTCTCTCTCTCTCTCTCTCTCTCTCTCTCTCTCCACACACTCACACACACACACACACACACTCCTTCCTCCCCTCTTCCCTGGCCTAGCGAATCTTCACACAGATAGTTAACCCTAGCTCCTTGCTGGAGTGGCCTCTGTTTTATTTGTGTTTTTGTTTTTTCTCTCACATGGTTTTTTTCTAATCTCTAAACTCACAGTCAGACATCCCCCCTGAGGGGTCCCCAGGGGTCCCGGATTGT
>PVJN01023162.1:0-32597 GCA_004026805.1 Lasiurus borealis
GGTGAGGAAGCTGAGGTTCCTAGGGGCTGAATGGCTGGCATTCCAGAGGCCACCGGATGGGAGGAGGCTTGGTTAAAATGTGCTTTTCAAACCCTGTGCTTTTAAGACCCGACTCTAACTGTCTCTCAGTAAACACGCAGATAGTTTGAATGGGGAGAAACATGGGCAGTCACCCACCGTAGGAGCCAAGAAACGGGGGAAAAAAAGCCAATTTCCTCAGGCTGATGTTGAGTTAAAAGGTTCTCGCTGGTATGAGCCACAGTTAAACCGGCACCAATTAGAGTCAAGTGTAATGAAAAATAAATACAGCTGAGCTGTTAGACTAGCTGCTACGGTCCAGCATCTGTCAGCACTTCTATTATACATTGAGTTTTTCAAGGAATTATAAGGGCTGTAAAAATGTGTGCTATGGTGGAACTTGGCAGGGAAAAAAAAAAGTTTCCATTTGAAAAGCTTTTCAAACATATTTTCTAAAGTTTCCAAAAATTAGGTTTGACACTTTGGTCATGAAGTTAGCAACCATTTAAATAGCCTGACACCTTTTAATCAACCGCGGCAGCGAGAACGGAGGCAGGGGCAGGACACACACCTCCGGGGGGCTTCTGCCTCCCAGCTTGCTCCCTGACGGTGCTGTTGGTCTCCACGGCAGCCGGAAGAGCAGCGACGGGGCGCCACGTCCCAGGGGATGGAGGAGGAAGGAGACTGCCGGGGCCCACCCGGCAAAGGCCCTGGTTTGCTGATGCCGCAGAGACATTACGCGTGGTGTACCCGGCCGGCCCTCAGAAACCCAGTCCAGACCAGAGCTGAGCCTCAGTGAAATGATCTCCAGGCTGGAGGCTGACAGCCATGGTGGAGGGGCCATGAGGAAGAGGCTGGAGCTGAGGAGGTGGGGGTCCCCAGAGGCTTGAGAGAAAGGAAGGGCTACATCATCTGGTTGTAGTGAAAGGAGAGTCAGAAGGTCTGGTTTTAAGTGTTAAGTGTTTAGAAGAACTCTAGATTTTTTTGAGAGGAAGCCACTGTGATGTGGTCTAGATGTTTGTGTTTCCCCTGAAATTCATCATTTAAAATCTTAACTCCCCAAAGGGATGGTATCAGCAGGCAGGGCCTTGGCAAGGTAATTATTTCACGAGGGTGGAGCACTTGTGAATGGAATTAACGCTCTTAGGAGAAACTCCACTGAGCTCCACCACCTCTTCCACCCTGAGGGGAGGCAACCAGAAGTTTGTGACCCAGAAGATGGCCCTCAGCCTATCATCTGGGCAACTTGACCTTGGATTTCCTGCCTCCACAACTGTGAGAGTTAAATTCCTGTTGTTTGTAAGTCACCTGGCCTGTTGTATGTTGTTAGAGCAGCACAAATGGACTAAGACAGACGGTGTGGCCTTCAGCTCTGCCACCATCCTATTTTTGACCATGTGCTTATGGACTAATCATCACCTTCCTTGATATGACTCTGAATGGAAACTGTAGCATCTATACAGGTCACAGATTTGTGGGATAAGGAGATAATGTGTGTGGAAGGACTCTGTAAACTTTAAAAAGAGCTATGCAAATATCATGAATATAATCATAACAAATCATCTGTTGATTCTTTCCTACTGATCCTTTCCTAATAGCAAGGCACTATGAATATTAAAACCAGCAAGAGAAAAACAGATAATTACCTACAAGGGAGCACCTATACGATTGGCAGCTGATTTCTCAACAGAAACTATGCAGGCCAGACTGGAGTGGCAAGAAATATTCAAAGTGATGAATAGCAAGAACCTACAACCAAGGTTATTCTACTCAGCAAAGCTATTATTCAGAATTGAAGGTCAGATAAAGAGCTTCACAGATAAGAAAACACTAAAGGAGTTCATCAATACCAAACCAGTATTATATGATATGCTGAAAGGTACTCTTTATAAAGAGGAAGAAGAAGAAAGAGGTAAAGATAAAAACTATGAACAACAAATACATATCTATCAACAAGTGAAACTAAAAATCAAGTGAATTAAAAATCAGATGAACAGAATAAACTAGTGAATATAATAGAAACAGGGGCATCGAAAAGGAGTGGACTGACAATTCTCAGGGGGAAAGGAGTGAGGAGGTTGTGGGAAGAGAATGGACAAAAATCATACACCTATGGATGAGGACCATGGGGGAGAGGTAAGGGCAGAGGGTGGGGTGGGAAATGGGTGGAAGGGAGCTATGGGGGGGCGGGGGGGAATGAGGAACAATTGTAATCATCTGAACAATAAAGATTTATTAAATTAAAAAATTCATTTTACTAAGATTCCCAGTCATGCACTTTTGGCCAGATTCCATGGATATGATCCAGTCCTCCTTCATTTACAAAACAGAGAGATTAATATTCATTTCATAAGGTTGTTTTAAGAATTCATGTGTAAGTATTTAATAAATGGTTTCCCTTTTCTTCCTCTTTCTCTTCCTCTTGTTATTGTATTGTCACTGATATCATTATTTCAGGGCCTTCCAGTTGTATTTGACACCAGGAACCATTTCATTTTGGGGGGAACTCTTACAGTTGATGATATATTGTCAGCGTCCCTTGTCCTAGACTATTTTTCCTTCCTCACCCCAACAGGCTTGTCTGTCTTCTTCTTCCCCCAACCAATCGATATTCACCAAGAATTTATCTTTGGTCCTTTTCTCATCTTATTCTTCATGCTTTTCCTGGGCAAACTCCTACATCCTCATGCTTTCAATTTTCATTGACGTGCTGATGAACCTCATGTATTTATTTTTTAAAAAAATATGTTTTTAAAGAGAAGGGAAGGGAGAGAGAGAGAGAGAGAGAGAGAGAGAGAGAGAGAGAGAGAGAAACATCATTTATCAGCTGCCTCCTAGATGCCCCTTCTTGGGGATTGAGCCCACAACCCAGACAGGTGCCCTGACCAGGAATCCAATAGGTGACCTCTTGGTGCCTGGGTCAACGCTTAGCCACTGAGCAGCACTGGCCGGCAACCTGATCTTCTTCATCTAACCCAGACCTTCCCTGAGCCCGTGCTGTGGAGCCTGGCACATGTGAGAGTCTCAAACCCTGGCTGCCCTCATTACAGCCTCAGCCAGCTCCCTCCGTCTGCAGTAGAGCCTGGGGCACAACAGTCTTGACTTGGGCAGGACAGCTTGTGTGTGTGTGTGTGTGTGTGTGTGTGTGTGTGTGTGTGTGTAAGGGAAAGCTCTAGGCTCTGCCGCCTTCTGTTGGCAAAGCGGGGCCTTGGGCACAGCTGCCAGATGGCAGGTGGCCACCTGGGGAGGAAGGAAAGAATGAAGGAGAGGGAGCTGAGGAGCAGGGAGGCCGGCACGAGAGGCGACTAAGAGAACTTTCCAGGCGGCGTGGAGGCCACAGTCTCTATCCGTCAGAAATCATCACAGAGGCGCCCTGGGATAGAAACGACTGAGAGATGAACGTGGACATTTGTTTCCAAGTTCAGTTCGCAAGGAAAATATCTTCCAGGCTTAGCTTTCCAGTTCCCGTAAATGTGGGCAGGATGTTGGCACATGGAAATGCCACCTCCCTAAATCTGACAGAGGACAAACAGGGACGGCTCTGGATTCTGCGTTTAGACAGATCGAGGTTCAAGTATTGGCTCCTGTCGCTGACTGCCTGACTTTGGTTAAGGGATTTCGCTTTTCTGAGCCTCCGTCATGTGTAAACATAGGACAGCAGTTGCCGCAGAGAATTCGCCACTCAGTTCCACATGTCTTCAGAGTTTCGGAAGTCCCTGGCACTGCCCGAGGCGCTAACGTGACCAGATGACTCACACTGGCCCTTGCCCTCGAGGGCCGCAGCGAACAGGGGAGGGGACGGGCACACTGGGCAGAGAGGTGCCAGCTGGGATGGATGTGGAAAAACTAGAAGTCACGTGTCTGTCCAGGCTGCTGACTTGGGAACCAGAAAGAGAGTTGGAAGATGGTGAGAACCAGGCTTGGTGAGAGACTATGTCAATCCAGCTCTGATGACAGAGCGTGGAGGTCCCCATGGAGGCGCTGGTTAGGACTCTAGGGGACAGCACCTGGGCGCCAGGAGCAGCGTTGGCATTAGAGCAGCGGTTCTCAATCTTCCTCAGGCCACGACCCTTGCATACAGTTCCTCATGGGGTGGTGACCCCAACCATGAAATGTTGCTACTGTGATGCATGGTGATGTAAATATCTGCATTTTCCGATGGTCTTAGGCGACCCCTGTGAAAGGGTCGTTCGACCCTCAAAGGGGTCGCGACCCACAGGTTGAGAACCGCTGCATTAGAGCCACATTTGTAGCCTTCAGGACAGACACGTTCGGTGAGGGCCCAGAATGAATGAGAATGCGCAGAAAAAGCCTATTCAAGAAGATAACGTGACTCCCCCCAAATACCACCATCTAAACAGGGGCCAGCCTTGGCCATGAGAAGCTTCTGGAGACATTTCTAGGAGTGCTGTTCGAGCCAGCATCTTTCCAGGTCCTCTGCCTGCACCATGCGGGCTGGTCACATCACCTGCTGTCCAGGGAAAGCCCTGGAAGGCTGCCCCCTAATCCCCCCTGGCACTGGAGTCCTGGCAGAGTCCTGGCCACGCCTCGGTGAGAAGCTCCACCCCCCGTGAGGGCAGAGAGGTGCCATCGCTCATGAAAAGCTACCTTCCGGCGTCCAAAGGCGGATTTTGTCAAGATGTTGATGGAACGTGGCCGCTGAAAACAGTGTCAGGACTTTTCCCGGAGACACTGGCGCATGTGGAGGTCTCCAAAGCAGTCTGCACGCGGGGTCCCACCCCAGCACCCACACCCAGGGGTGGCGCTCCAAAGACAGGCCCGCCCGAAGCCTGACAAATGGGTGCACGCTGACAGCCGCCTCCGTTGCTCCCCAGTGGAGCTCAGTTTAAAAAGTTCAAGTAACAACTGGCTGGTGACTGTTTGTCTCTGACCAACACTCAGCACAAAAAAAGAGGTGGCACGTCTTTCCCTAAAAGGCGGCCGGTGTGGACAAATATTAGCTCTGGGGAAGAAAGGGGGAAGTTATTCATTCACTCAGCAGCGTTTCCAAGCCATCAATCTTCCGGGGATTTCTATTGCTTTACACATCAAGGTTGTTTATTTGGAGCAATTTCTGAGAGAATAAAAGTACCTTTGGCCTTTATCTGCTGTCATCAAAGCATCCATTAGGGGGCTGGAGCCGAGGGAGGCTCAAGGGATTATTCCGAGAGGTTTTTCTGCACCGCTCAGGAATGCCTCTCTCTCTCTCTCTCTCTCTCTCTCTCTCTCTCTCTCTCTCTCTCTCTCTTTCTCTCTCTCTCTCTCTCTCCCCGCCTGGGTGTGGCCGGGAGTTTAAACTGTAATCTGGAAGGTTGGGTTTATCGTCAGGTGTGGACCCTTTGACAAGGGGTTTGTTCAAGGCAAACCTACAGATAAAAGCCTGGGACGTGGCCTGGAGCCAAGGTCTGCTGCCTGGAGAAATCGGGGTGTGGGACAGCCGGTGGGGGATCTTGGTGTGCCTGGGGAATCCCGAGGTGTCATCCGCCAGCTGGTGGTGCCCGGGGGAAGCAGGGAAGAGCTATTTCCCACCTGCCCCATGGTGAAGGTTGACTCCCTTCCGGAAGCCGGAAGTGGGAGGAGAAAGAATTGGAAGTATGTGACCCTGTGGGTGAATGCACATGAGCACGTGCACACACACACACCTTCAGCATGTGTGCTCTGTCTGAAACACCTCCCTCCCTCCCTTTGCTCTTCCCTAAACTGTGCTCTCCTCCATCTTCCAATGCAGACTCAGGGTTCAGACCTCGGGGACCAGCCCCACCAATGGCAGGTGTGGATGGCACAGCACAAGACTCCTTTACTGTGGGTGCCCTTGGCTAGTCCTGGCCCTGCTCCCCCAGAGGACTGGGAAGCCAAGGCCAGGAACCCTCTGCTCACTGGACAGTGAAGAATGACGGGCCTGCTTGCCCAGCCTGGGCATGGGCACCTATTCCCCGTGGCCTCCTCCCGAGCTTTGCTCTCTGGCTCTGCTGTGTCAGCTGAGTGCTTGGGGCTCCCAGAAAAGCCAGGTCAGCAGAAATGTGCACAGGAATGCACGTCACATGTGTACACACACACACACACACACACACACACACATACACCACCCCATAGAGGCACACAAATACACATCATAGAGACAGAGAAGCACATACACTATGGAGACCAGAAGTTGCCACTTAGTTCACCAGTTCAGCAAGCCTTTACTGCGCACGTACACTGAGCATGCACCTTGGGAAACGTTGGGTGCAGGGGTCTCGTCAGCTGCCAGCACCCACCACAATCCTCAGAGCCTGGCCTTCACAAGTGGGCAGGCCCCACTACCAATCCCCCACCTCCATCTCTGTTTCCAGATGAAACATGAGCCTCACACAGACAAATACCATGCATATCACACACACCACACTATACACCATACCATACACCATACCATACACAACATAGAGATACACAGACAACACAGCAACCTCTGCATATATCTCAGGGACATCTACACACCTCTATTTATACCTCTGTATCCAAACACCACAGACATTTACATAGACACTTACACCACAGGGTCAAGCTACACACACGCCATAGAGAATATCACACATTCACATACCACATGGAGATACACACACACACACACACACACACACACACACACACACACCACACATACACTACCTCTTGGGCTCCCACAAACAGACATGTCATGTGTATACACTTGCATGCATCCAGATAGTATAGCTCCAGAGAGCCCCCAAGCCAGCCTATGTAAGAAGCATTTCTGGAATGGCCCAGCCCTGGGAGAGAGAAAGGGCAGGTCTGCACACAGCAGCTCCGAAGGGGAAGGCAGCTGGTGTTGGGGTAGGATCTGCACTGAGGATGGGTCAAGCAGGATGGATGGAAATCTTGCTTTCTACCTGCCACGTGGGTAGCTCTGGCTACTCATGGTTTGGCCCTTCGGACCCAGTCACTGTCAGGTTCAGAGGTCAGTAGAGTGGCCTTATGACCTTGCTTGGCTCATTCCATTTTCCCTTGGCCAATAGGCCTAGTGCCTGGGGACTGGGTGCTTCTTCTTATTACCATTTTATTCTCACACAGAGCGGGCAAGTGCCTCTTGGAAACCATGCTCTATTGTGCACATGGCACTGAGACAGCCCACATCACACTGTGTCGTGCTCATTCATTCACTCATTCATTCATTCATGTGCTTGTTTTCTCCTCTAGCCTATGAGCTCCGTGTGGCCCGTGATCTGATCATCTTCATTTCTCTTGGTGCCTCGCCTGCAGGAGGACTTGCTAAGGGTTGAAGGAGGGAGCGAGACATGTGGACCAGCTAGATGCTGGTGCTCTGGGCTCCCTGCATGGATGGCTCTGTTTCCACGTGCCCTGTTCTCACCCTCACTGGCTCCTGCACAGGGCGTGGGGGTGCAGATGAGGCCTGAATTGCAGTTGGTTGAGGAAGCTGGGTTTGAGGAAGCAACTTCCTATCCAGATATGCATACCGCCGAGCACCAAGAGGGTGTGCTCTTTTTTTGCCGGGAGTTGAAAGCAGATACAGTGGTACCTCGAGATACAAGTGCCCGAACATACGAGATTTTTGAGATATGAGCCATCGAGCGAGCGATTTTTGCTTTGAAATACAAGCAACATTTGAGATAGGAGTCATCGCGTGGATCGGCCGGCTGCACACAACCCACCACCAGTTTACTTCGACTCGAGCGTCTCATAGTTTCCCACGCCTCAAGGTTACAGAACGATTTAAACTCGTATCTCGAGGTACCGCTGCATTTGAAAACAAAGCTCCGTCTCACAAGAGCATCTCACTTGGAAAAATGTGTCCTGGTAGATTTTAATTAAAAGAGCGGTTCTCTCGACAGGATGCATTAGGACCCCAAGAAGATTTAATTATGACTCTTATCTTTTTCCCACCTCCTTCTCAGGCTTTCCTGAAAATAGGAGGATTATTCACGGAGCAACTGAAGTCAGCAGTTCCTTGAGCTCAGCGTGTGCATTTGTCGTGAGCTCTTACCAGAGCTAGTCTGACGCAGACACTCGGTCCCAGTCACTGCTGTTCTCCTGTTGGCTGGCAGACGACCCCAGGCACATAGAACAGGGAGTGAAGGCAACGGGGGAGCAGAGGCCAGTATCTCTCCAGTTTGTGACTGGGTGGATGGTCGGAAGTGTTCGATGGATCTCCGCTAGGAACTTGATCGCCTGTCAGACTGGCCATGTTTTTCTCTGACCCTCCCTGAACCTGGCTCATAATCTGTGAAATGGGCAATTAGCATCTAAACGGGCACGGGGGTGGCGAACTTTGAAGAGATGCTATCTGTCATGTCCTTAGCACAGTACTCGGCATATCACAGCTGTTGAATAAGAGCTTCTATGGCTTTTTTATGGAGGTGAACAGTCAGTCGTAGAAATTCATATGACATTTGGTTCCTGGGACTTATTAAAAAAATAAAAAAGATCATTATAAGAAGCTTAAGGCTATTTTGTCACAGACTTTGATTATTTCTTTAAAAGATTAAATTCACACGACCGTGGCCTGTTACATAGTTTTTAATAAATGCACTGATTTGATCAATTTCAACGTTTAGGCCAGATATAACTTCTCAGATTCTATTTAGACATAATGGGTGTGTGTGTATGCACCAAGGTATGGGTGTTCATAAGTAATGGGATATACTACACATATATCTATAAACATCTGTAACACAAGTACTAATACTAGCAAATATAGATACTGATTGGACTTAGAGAACGGTTGTATATATTGTACTTAGATAATGGTTGTATGTATTCATATGCCCACCATCTGAATGATACCAATCAGGTTGAATACAATATAAAATATGATCTGGAAACATTACTAAATATACACATACTAGATAGATACATGTGATGATGAAAAACATTAGTATGTGTTTATTCCAGGTGTCGAATAATCTCAGGTGCCCAGGTCTCAGGAGAACTACTGGTTCTCAACCTTTTTTAATGCCGTGACCTTTTAATACAGTTCCTCATGCTGTGGTGACCCCTGATCTTAAAATTATTTTCGTTGCTACTTCATCACTGTAATTTTGCTACTGTTAATGAATCATAATGTAAATATCTGTTTTCCGATGGTCTTAAGCGACCTTGCTAGCAGTTTTCAGCCTGTGGGTCGCGACCCACAAGTTGAGAACCGCTGCTGTAGAGCCTAAGACCATCAGAAAACACAGGTATTTACATTACGACTCATAACGGGAGCAAAATGACAGTGCTGAAGTAGCAACGAAAATAATTTTAAGATCGGGGGTCACCACAACATGAGGAGCTGTATTAAAAGGTCACAGCATTAAAAAAGGTTGACTGGTTGGAAACATAGCTTGAATACCGGTCCTGATTGCAGCTGCTGCTGGCGGTACACCTGAGTGTTTGTAGGAACAAACGCCAGAGGCACAGAGCGTAGATCCTATCGTGCGCGTTTGATCCACAGCGGGGCTGTGGTTTGTCAGAACACGATTAGATCCCGTAACCCTACGGCTGAGAATCACTTGACCCCGTTGGCCAACTCCGTGGAGAAGCTGGCCATCTACTCAGCGTGGCTGCGAGGTCGCTTCCCTTATCCGCCGAGCATCTCTCTCTCTCTCTCTGCAATTCCCGGCCATTTCCTTTCCTTCTCTCATCCTAGGGCCTGCAAGAGCAGGTCGTGACCTTTCTTCTGCGGAGGCTCAGCCCCGCAGAAACCATAGAGATAACCAGCAGCTCTTCAAAGCGGGTCAGATCCCTGATAATCCCTCCGGGGATTTGCCCAGCACTTACAGGAAAGAGGGTCTGGGGACGTGGCCGGGGCAAGGACGGGCCGAGGGTGAGACCACGGCTTGAGGGATGAAAAGGCACTTCAGAGCGACACCTCTCTGGGGGGCACCTCAGGGGGCAGCTCGGGAGGGGAGATTTCCAGGGCACGAGGCTGGGAGCTGCTTTCTGGGAAGTGTATGGCGGAGAAAAGCCTGGTTCGGCTGGCTTACGGGTCGTAGCCAAGTTCACTTTTGCTTGGGAGCGACTGGAGTGCAGTGAGGGGCTGCATCTAACCCAGCGGTTCTCAACCTTCCTCAGGCCTCGACCCTTGCATCCAGTTCCTCATGGGGTGGTGACCCCCAACCATGAAATGTTGCTACTGTGATGCATCGTGATGTCAATATCTGCATTTTCCGATGGTCTTAGGCGACCCCTGTGAAAGGGTCATTCGACCCCCAAAGGGGTCGCGACCCACAGGTTGAGAACCATGGATCTAATCTAACTCAGTTGGAAGGAATTTCAGCCAATCAATATTTTAGATAAGATACCGCTACACGTTCTGTATGTATATGTCTATAATGGTACGTATACATGCCTCCCGGATATCAATCGCAGTTTCTATCTTGAGCAACTACTTTACTAGTTCTTATCTGGTTTATTCCTGGCAAAACACATTGTATCGATATCAAACCCATTTCACAGATGTGGGAACTGAGGCTCTGAGAGTCTAGCTTGCCAAGCACAAAGCTGGGTTTCGATCTGGGGCCTTCTGATCCCAAGGCCCAGGGTTTCTCCCGTTGTCCTGGGTGAACAGGAGTTCAGCGGTGGAGTGAGTGAGCTTCAAACGCTTGACCTCTTGCTTCCTCATCCCCGCTCACGCTGTTCTCAACGCTTTGCTTTTAAACGACACTGTTTCAAATCAGGAAAACGCCCGTGCTTTGTGTGGGAATAGGAAGACGATGAGAAGGCTATTTAGGGCAGTTTTCTAAAAGCCACTTAGTTCTGATTGCTAATAATTAGAGCTCTTTCTATACCGGTGCTTTTTACAAACGTCATAATATAACGATGCCTTCAACAAGTGTTTGCGGTCACGGGGGAACTTGACAGTGAAGTAATTTACGCATGTCCTTGTCTTCCTGGAACTGACACTGCAATGGGAAGTGATGGATTACCGGTGAGCCTGTTTTCCAAGGATGTTTTGCTTGTAGGTGGAGAGAAGTCAGCCTGATCTCCCTTGGACAAGGATACCTTCTGTCTCACCTCTCCAGGGAGGAGCAGGAGATGGCCTGGCCACAGGGACAGGGACTCGGGGCAATGAAGAGCCAGACTGTCTTTTCTTCCCTGCTCCTCTTGCCTCTCCTGATGAAAGGGCTCCGTCTGCTTTGGCTGGTCTTTGCCATTCTACCTAAATCATGCCTACTGCTCTTCCCAGGCCTTGCATTGTTCAATGTTATTTTCAAAGGGGGAATGAGTCTCTCTTCTCTTCTCTCCTCTCCTCTCCTCTCCTCTCCTCTCCTCTCCCCTCCCCTCCCTTCCCCTTCTCTCTCTCTCTCTCTCTCTCTCTCTCTCTCTCTCTCTCTCTCATTTTAAAACCCGAGAAAAGGCACAGATTGGCCCAATGTGCATCACGTGTTTATCCCTACAGCTGCTGAAGGTGGGGAGGTTGAATCTCTAAGACAGTGGTTCTCAACCTGTGGGTCGCGACCCCTTTGGGGGTCGAATGACCCTTTCACAGGGGTCACCTAAGACCTTCGGAAAATGCAGATATTTACATCACGATGCATCACAGTAGCAACATTTCATGGTTGGGGGTCACCACCCCATGAGCAACTGTATGCAAGGGTCGCGGCCTTAGGAAGGTTGAGAACCGCTGCTCTAAGAAGATGACACTCTCCTATGAACACGTGGCCACTCAGCACTCCCAGGGGAGGACAGCGCAGGGCAGACAGTGGTGTCCACCACACATGATCCCTTCTTTAATACTGTATCACAGACAACAGGCTCTTAGGGATGGTGCCCTGCTCCAAGTAACCCTGTCAGCCTTGCGGGACAGAAAGGACTGTCCTCCTGGGACAGATGAGGAAACTGATGTCAAAGAAGTAAAGCCGGGCCGGAGGTCACATGGTTAAGTTGCACAGTCCACATTCAAACGCAGGTTTCCTAGATTCGAATTTCAAATCATGAAAGGGGCTGAGAGCGCTTCTGGGTTTCCAGAGACAAGTTCGGTCGCGCTCTGTATAATTGCAGGGCGATGTGCTTTCTTGTGTGGATGCCTTGAACACTGTAATCACTGCAGCTTTGGTAATAGCTCTCAATTAAAAATTTGTTGGGTCAATAAGAAATATGGTTTCCTGGCCAAGCGAGATAGCTGATATTTTGTAATTGCACGGTAATTTTAGGTGGTTTGTGGCAAGAAGCATTAACTGCATTTTTTCTAAACCTTCCCCTTTATCACGGTGGGGAAATCAACAGCATCCGCCATGGGTACATGTCAAAGATTGTATTTGCTTATTTTCCTACTGAGTCTTCTTCGGAAACAGGGATAGGATCAGAATTCCAGTAATATTTCTTCCCTCATCCATCTATTCATCCATCCACACATCTGCCCAAATGCCCCATCTGACACATCCATCCATTACACCATCTATTCGTTCAAAAGCTTGTTTGCCGCATGTTTGATGCCAGGCACTGAGCTAACTGTTGAATGGAATACAAATGATAGAACATGGACCTTTCTTCACAGAGCTCTCAGTCAAAGTTGGGTGGCATCACCTGTTAACCACAATGCTAATGCCAAGGGAACTCTACCAAGGCTGCCTACAGTTTTGAGAGTGAGTGAATGGATACCTGATGCATAATAGGTGACAGAGTGTTTCTAGGCCAAGGAGACCTAGTCATTGATGATCATTTCATATGGCATTTATACATTATGGGAACCCTGGGTTAGAAGAGACGAGTGTCAGAATCCATTTACAGTGGTACCTCGAGATACAAGTTTAATTCTTTCCGTAACCTTGAGGCGTGGGAAACTATGAGATGTTCGAGTCACAGTAAACTGGTGAGTCGTTTGCAGCCGGCCAATCCTCGAGATTAGTCCTATCTCAAATGTTGCTCGTATTTCAAAGCAAAAATAGCTCGTATCTCAAAAATCTCATATGTTAGGGCACTCGTATCTCGAGGTACTGCTGTATTTACTAAGCACGGATGCTCCACACAGCATATTGCTGGACTCTTCTGGATGATATGGAAAAGGCATAGGATGTGGGTTTCCTCTCCCACCCCCCTTTAGTTTACGTCTCACTTTATGAGTGGGAGAAAGCCATGAAGGTCACAGGGCTCTGTCTCCTCACTCAGCTGTGCACGGATTGATTGACAGGTGGTTGGCCTGCCACGAAGCAGGCAGCCTGCAGCTGGTCTGAGGTGGAAAAGGGGGCTCCTCGGAACAGAATCTGGGGGATTAGACTCTTTGGTAGCTCTGGAATCCATTCCTGGACCTTCAGTGCAAACAGCATCTGCCTTTTGACATTCCACAACTGCTGGGCCACAGGCACAGGCCTACGTATGACTGATGGGATCACCATCACACCGAAATTGTTTTGTCACGTGTGCCAGCTTGTATTTCTCTCCTGGAGGTAGAAGCAGTCACCTGAAGGGCAGAGCTGACTGCCCCGGAATGGCCAGAGCAGGGTGGGACCTGTCACTGGTTTGTCTAGGAGCAACAACGGATGCCCTGGGTCCCAGGGTTTGGCAGTGCTTCTGGGCTTTCGCCCTTTCCCACAACCGGAGCAGACAGCAGTTCTAGGTGGCTTACACGGAGCCTCATGCTTTGAAGATGCTTTCAGGCTGTGACAAGTTTTGCATTCCATGTACTTACTATGAGATGTGCCGAGGAGAAAGGCCATAGGCTGGGGTATGAGAGGCCTGTTGAACTGGTGGCTCAACCACGTCTCGCTTGGGGAAGTCGTGGGAACAGTGACAAACGTGTAAGCAGCATTTCTCTGTATGACACTTTTCATTAATCATCACAGTTTTCTAGATGAGATCATCAGGACTCAGGATCCTTCACTGACTCCAAAGACGGCTGGATGGTGGCACTGCTGGGGCCTCAACCCAAGTCTTCCATCTGCAGTTCCCATGTCCTTTTTCTCAAAATGCAGGAGTCTCTTAAGCTTCTTATATACAGTGGTACCTCGAGATACGAGTGCCCTAACATATGAGATTTTTGAGATACGAGCCGTCGAGCAAGCAATTTTTGCTTTGAAATACAAGCAACATTTGAGATAGGAGCCATTGCGTGGATCGGCCGGCTGCGCACGACCCACCAGTTTACCGCAACTCCAGTGTTTCATAGTTTCCCACGCCTCAAGAATGACTTAAACTCGTATCTTGAGGTACCGCTGTATATAAAAAAACCAACACAAGCCTTAGGTTTAGGATTTGGAAACTAAAGACAACACCATGATAAATGCTTCTAGTACTTTGCTGGGGCTGCCACAACACAGCACACACAGAGGGGCTTAAGCACAGAAATGGACTTCCTCAGGGTTCTGGAGGCTAGAAGTCCAAGATCAAGGTGTCAGCAGGGCCGATGTCTCCCAAGGCCTCTCTTCTTGGCCTGTAGGTGGCCATTTTCTCTGCGTGTTCACATGGTCTTCCCTCGATGTGTGTGTGTGTCCTAGTCTCCTCCTCTTACTAGGACACAGTTGTATTTTATAGGCTCCTCCCTAAAACACTCGTTTTAACTTAATTACCTCTTTAAAGACCCTATTCCCTAACACAACTACATCTGAGGTACTGGAGGTTAGGGCTTCCAGATAGGATTATGATGGGTGCGTTCACACAATCGACCATCACAATGCTTGACACATGTTTGTGGCATAAAAAACATCTCCTCAACATGGTTAAGGAGGTTTTGCGAGGCTCAGTGGAGATGCCCTATTCATTTTTTCCATCCCAGAACACAGTGGTACCTCGAGTGCCCTAACATTCGAGATTTTTGAGATACGAGCCGTCGAGCGAGCGATTTTTGCTTTGAAATACGAGCAACAGTTGAGATAGGAGTCATCTCGCGGATCGGCCGGCTGCACACGACCCACCAGTTTACCTCGGCTCAAGCATCCCATAGTTTCCCACATCTCAAGGTTACGGAACGAATTAAACTCGCATCTCGAGGTACCACTGTACTTGCTGCATCCTGTGACTGTAGATGTTGAGTATCCTGGATCCAGCACAGCATCCAGCAACACGACAGGGTAGTTATTATGAATTCCCTCGCCTGGAAGAGGAAGGAAAGCTCGGGAACGGACATGAAGCTATCTTCCTAGTTGCACACACACACACAGGGGATGGTGGAGCAGGGATTCGAACCGGTGCCAGCCTCCTTCTCAGAAAACAAAAAATGGCAAGTGACAAGTGAATGGGACTTAACGGGCAGCATATTCTGCTCCTTTCCCACTGGCCTCGCTGTGGCTTGCCCTGAAATTATTAAACTACAAGGGGCGGTGTGTGTGAGGGTGGGGGAGGGAGGGGAGGCGGAATGCAGTTACTATTGCTTTTAGAAAATGAGGTTCCATTGGGCAGCTCAGCCCCATTGGAGGGGGATGCGGGGGGAGGGAGCCCCTGGCCAGAGGGAATCAAACACTTCTCCACTGCCTCATTAAAATAAAAAGGTGATTCTCGCATCGGTACCGCGATAAAGACTACAAAGCCCCAACATGAAAACCTCCCAGCTCCCCCTTCTGAATAGGCCTCGGCGCTCTCGCCGCCGAATGAATGAGGGGCCCCCCCATTCTCTGGGAGCCCTCGGAGAGTGCGACCCATGCTTTGATCTGACGGTGTCTAGGAAACTGATAAAAAAAAAAAAAAAAAAAAAAAAACCGTTCCGTTTCTAAGCCTTCCAGGCCCGAAACCCCTCTCTTTTCCCCTCCGGCGCGCTATAAATGACCCTCTGAAGTGGCTGCGCATTCTTTCGCAGCCTCGCACCCCCCCGTCTATTCATAACCACGGTTATCAATTATTATACCGGCTGGAATGTCTGAGGGCCGGGAGGCTGTCAGGGGCTCTAATGGTGGGGCCGGGATAAAAAGCAAACACACACACATTTTAACCAATCATCATTAACTTATTCTCCAAGGGCGGGAAGAAGAAGGAAAGAAAAAAAAAAAGACCCCTCCCCGCCCCCCCCAACAAAACAACACAAAACCCAGGGCTTATGAATCTGTCCCAGCTAATCACTCTTGAAAGCGGGATGGGGGGGGGGGGAGGCAAGGGGTGCTTTTATGGCGAAGGTCCCACCCGATTGGCCTGTGGCGCCAGGTTCCCCAGAAAAAATCGAGGCCAACTGCCAAGCAGAGAAGTTCTCAAATCATCCGGGCTTTCTTTCTTTCTTTCTTTCTTTCTTTCTTTCTTTCTTTCTTTCTTTCTTTCTTTCTTTCTTCCTTCCTTCCTTCCTTCCTTCCTTCCTTCCTTCCTTCCTTCCTTCCTTCCTTTCTTTCTTTCTTTCTTTCTTTCTTTCTTTCTTTCTTTCTTTTAAACCTCAAAAACCCCTTATTTTTCAAAGTGTGTTTCCCAAGCCTCTGACAGAGCTTTGAACACAGAGTCATCGCTTTCTCATTGAGCCCAAACAACCGACGGAGCGGGTTCAAGATATTTCCTGACCAAGAAGTTCGGGGGGTGTGGGCGCTCTCACCTTCATAAAAGAGCCACGTGTGACCTGGAACGGGGGCCTGAGGGATCCCCGGCCCCGGGCGCGAGGTCAGGCGGCAGGATGAGCTGGGGAAAAAGCCTGCACACCGGGCCTGGCACTTAGTAGGTGGTCAAGAGAGCGGCCCCTCTGCCCGCCCTTGCTCTCTTCTTAGACTGGCCGGTGGCCAAATGTCCCTGGAGGCATCTGGCTGGTGGCAAGGGCGACGGCTGAATGGGAGGCCCATGATGTCATGGAGAAAGCACGGCTTTGGAGGGTGACAGGTCCCGGGTGTTAAGCTCGCTGAGTCTCAGAGTCCTTTCTTTGACCGCGGTGAGAGCAGGGTGAGAGCAGGCCCGGTTTGCCGTTAGGGTGGGCCGGGCGTCAGGGAAACGGACCCTCGCCAAGGTAGGTGCTAATGAGTGTTTGCTGTGGTTCCCGATGGTTCTCTTGGCATGTGGTGTCGATACAGTGGCACCTCGAGATACGAGTGCCCTCACATACGAGATTTTTGAGATATGTGCCATCGAGCGAGCGATTTTTGCTTTGAAATACGAGCGACAGTTGAGATAGGAGTCATCGCGCAGATCGGCCAGCTGCACACGACCCACCAGTTTACCGCGACTCGAGCGTCTCATAGTTGCCCACCCAAGAGCTTGGTCTGTCATTTGCACATTCTCTCTGCACATAAGCATGTGGCCCCAGCAGCGTGGGGTCTAGAGCAGCGGGGACTCCAAATGCTGGCTCCGGGCAGGGTCCAGGTACAGCAGCAACAGATTATCTTGGGGAACAGCACTAAGCTACCTGGACAGGGACTGAGATCCCAAGACCGCTTAGCAGAGCCAGGGGCCCAGCCATCGGCATGGGCTCCAAAGGATGATGCTCAAGTGTGACCCAGAATATCTGGACACTGACCCTATTTCTGGATTTTTCTCCGAGGAAGGGTCAGAGATGGGACATTGGGAACCCAGGAGGGGCGCTCTTTTGATTTTGCATCTTACGCTACAGATACATCTTCTCACCAGATCCCAGCTTTGCTTGGGGGTCTCCTCAAACGCTATCCTTGCCATACCACCGGAGCCCCGCTACCACCAGCGACAGTGACAAGTGGCCACCCACTCAGAAGGCTGGGCAGGCAAGTGGGTTGTGGCCTTTGGTCCACGCAGGTGCCACGGTGACAAATTTCACCCTAGTGGACGTGGATATCAGCTATAGGAGCAGCAGAATATTTCCAGATTCTGCTTGAGGGAGGTTTGGAGGGAAAAGGCCAAAAAAACCATCAAGGGAAGCTAAGTCTGGGTGGGGGGAGAAGGAGGAGGGCGTAGATATTTTTTTATTGGTCATTAAAAAGGCAGGACTGACAAAATAGATAATTTTCTCATCAGCAGCAATACCTAAACCGGAAATAATTGCACCACTTTATTTTAATAAAGTAATTTTGGTCGGTTTCTTTTTTTTTTTTCAAAGCCAGAAGTAGAGAGGAAGAAGGAGACCCTACCATGAGCACAGCGATGACAGTCTGATAGCGAAGAGAATAATGAGCACTGTGATTCCTGCTCGCAGAGTGGTTTTCATCTTCGACCAGGAGTTAATTTGTTCCTCACCCAGGATCTGTTTGCTGCGCGAGGATTGTATTTGCCCCCCATTATGTTAGTGTGGGAGCGGAGATCTTTCGGGAAAGCCGAAATGATCAGCTTACAGAGGAGCAGCTAATACGTCCCAGGGCTGGGATTCAAACCCAAACCCGGTCCTTGCTCTGATAGACAGGCTGCCTCTCAGCGAGAAGCAAGCAAGGCCCATGTGACCTGCTGTGACAGAGGCTGCCCTCCCCTTCTTCCTCTGCCATCTTCTCTATCATCTTCACCATCATCATCTTCATCTTAAAGCAATCTCACTGCTCAGTCATTACAGCATCTCTCCTCTCAGTTTTGTCTCCGGTGGTGCTGGGTTTGCACAGATGCGTTCATACACTGTCACCCGCTTCCTAACAAATCATTGTATTTGACACGGAGAAGTCATTATGCAGCATTAAAAAGGATCCGCAGCATTTCTTCTGGCTTCAGATCTTCTTTCTTGGGGCTCCCTCTCCAGGGGCATCTGAGAGGACCTCATCTTACCAGCACCCAGGGGGAAAGGAATTGGGAGGGTCTGATTCACTTGGTCATTGCTCTACCATAAGCATCCCTGGGCACCTCACCTATCATATGCCGGCCTGGGCAGAGATGGTGGCGGAAGAGAGGTGAGTAACTGTCCACCCCTGCTGTCAGGGTCTACAGTCCATGGCATGCTACAGTTCACAGGATCTCTGTAGAAGTAGCTTCTTGGTTTTTATTTCGACTCCAAACTTTACGAGGCCTGCTATCAAAGCGACTCCATCTTTCCACTCATCGCCGGTTTGAATTTGGAGAGAAAATGGAGTCTACTGTATCATGAGGATCAGCCAACTACGGCCCATGCCAAACCACCTGCATTTGAAAATAAAACTGCATTTGAAAATCAAACTGTTACTACTACTTGATTCTGCTGAGACAGTACTAAAGGGGTCATAAAAAATATGCAAATATTCATTTGTTCATTTGCATATTTCTATGGCCCCTGTAGTACTATCTCAGCAGAATCAAGTGGTAGTAACAGAAGACATGTAGCCCATAAAGCCTAAAATAGTTACTATCTGGCCCTTTAGAGAAAAATATATTCCTGATCTCTATATTCCGCCTTAGAGCTTTTATTATAAACTACGGTGCCCCTGTCTAAGGCCTACCCTCCCCTGTGCACCATCCACCCTTGTCTATTCAAGGATACCATCCCAGTCATGTCTCTTCATCAGTATTTTTTTGTTAATATATTTTATTGATTTTTTTACAGAGAGGAATGGAGAGAGATAGAAAGTCAGAAGCATCGATGAGAGAGAGACATAAATCAGCCTCCTCCTGCACACCCCACAGTGGAGATGTGCCCGAAAGCAAGGTACATGCCCCCAACCGGAATCGAACCCGGGACCCTTCAGTCAGCAAGCCGACGCTCTGTCCACTGAGCCAAACCAGTCTCGGCTCTTCATCAGTATTGATCTCTGTTGGGCTTCTCATCAGAATGAAACATGCTGCCATTCTTCTGATCTTAGAAAACAAAAGCAAACCAAATCTTCTCCCGAGCCCTCTTATCCCACCAGTTACTGCCCATTTTTCAGTATTTCTTTGCATCCCTTTTTAAAAAATATATTTTATTGATTTTTTACAGAGAGGAAGGGAGAGGGATAGAGAGTTAGAAACATCGATGAGAGAGAGACATCGATCAGCCACCTCCTGCACGTCCCCTATTAGGGATGTCCCCCCAACGAAGATACATGCCCTTGACTGGAATGGGACCTGAGACCCCTCAGTCTGCGGGCCGATGCTCTATCCACTGAGCCAAACTGGTTTCAGCGCATTGTATCTTTTCAAAAGAATTGCCAACTTGCTCTGACTCTGAAAGTGCCCTTGTTCGTGTCACTGATGATCTCCATTTGCCAAATGGAGGGATCCGTTCTTGGCGCTCGTCTTGCCTGGTCTCTGGCAGCAGACACCAGGACCACCCCTTCCTCACTCATCTTCTTTACTTGCCTTACAGAGCCGTGTATGCACCCCTCATTGCTTCACCTGCTGCTCCTTCTCAGCTCCTCTGATTCCTCCGTTCCTCCCCTGGTCTTACCAGGGAAGAGTTCAGAGTTCAGTCCTTAATTTTCTTCCATCCTCTCTTCACTCACTCCCTCGACACTCTTAATCAATATCTTGGCTTTAAATGCCAAAGCCTCCAGATTTTTATCTCCATCTTGATCTTATGTCTGTCATCTAGACTTATATACAGTGGTACCTTGAGATACGAGTTTAATTCGTTCCGTAACCTTGAGGCGTGGAAAACTATGAGACGCTCGAGTCGAGGTAAACTGGTGGGTCGTGTGCAGCCGGCCGATCCTCGCGATGACTCCTATCTCAACTGTTGCTCGTATTTCAAAGCAAAAATCACTCGCTCGATGACTCGTATCTCAAAAATCTCGTATGTTAGGGCACTCCTATCTCGAGGTATCACTGTATCACTGTTGACTCAATAGATATTCATGGCTTTCCATTAGACACCCCAAAATCAAAATGGAAATCTTAATAACACCTGCCCCACCTGCACAGAGGCAATACCATCCTCTCATTTGCTTAAGCTCCAATCTTAGCGTCACCCATGGCTCTTCTGCATCCGGTCTGTTAGGAAATCATGCCAGGTCTACCCTCTTGCCTCTCCACTGCTACAGGCGGGGCTCCAGCTGTCACACCTCACCTGGGTGACTACAGTACAGTGGTACCTCGAAATACGAGTTTAATTCGTTCTATAACCTTGAGGCGTGGGAAACTATGAGACGCTCGAGTCACGGTAAACTGGTGGGTCGTGTGCAGCTGGCCGATCCGAGCGATGACTCCTATCTCAATTGTTGCTCATATTTCAAAGCAAAAATACCTCGCTTGACAGCTCGTATCTCAAAAATCTCGTATGTTAGGGCACTCGTATCTTGAGGTTCCACTGTAGTTTCCTAAGTCGTTTCTCTGCTCAACTTTGGCCATTCCCTCCTCTTCATGTCCTCAGTCTCTTCTTTGCAGAGTCAGTTACTCCTTTAAAACAGACCGCATTATATCCTTCCTTTCCTTATACCCCTCCAACAGCTCCCCATTTCGCTCAGAGTACAAGCTGAAGTCCTTAAAATGTTCGATGGGAAGCTATGTGACCAGTCCCTCCACATCCGGGGCTTGCCTCTCTGACCCCATCTCCTACCCTCTGCAGCCCTCCGATTCTTTCCAACTGCCCCTGCCTTCTTCATCACCCTGAGCACAACAGGTGTCCTGATACCACAGGGCTTTTGCACCGGCTGTCTCCTCTGCCTGGACCTCTCTTCCCCTCGATCTGCATCTTTGCTTAAATAGCACCTGCTCGATGAGGCCTCGTCCAGATACCTTCTCTCAAACTGCAAACTGCAGCTCCAGCATTCTCTTTCATCCATCTTTTCCCTCCGTCACACTCACCCATTTCTAGACACTACATTCTTCGCTTGTTATTTCTGCGGTTGAGTGCCCACTCCCCCTCCACTCAAATGGAAGCTCTGCTAGGACAGGGATCCTGTCCCCTCTGCTCACTGCTACCCCCTGTGCCGTAAACAAAGCCCGCATCCATTCAGGTGCCCAGCAAATATTTGTCCCAGTACCGAATCATTAACCGCGAAGTAGCAATCGATTTAGATGATTAATGGAGTTCTCGGCTCAAAACAAAACAAAACACTGGCGGCGAGAGATAGACTTGGGACCGCCAGGAAGAAGGCTGCCCCAGAGCAAGCCAGGATGTCTCGGCTTCCGTGCTGCTGACCAGCCGTCAGAGGTTCCCAGGGCATGTGGCTAAGTGGGGCTCCCCGCAGGAGAGGCCTGCGTGTCCCAGATAAGAGGGGGTCATGTGCAGTGGCCCCGGCTCTGATGAGTGCAGGGACTATTTTTACATCATAGAGGCGAAGATAATCCCACAGACGTGATGTCAAGGTCTGAAACATGTTGCCCCATCGCGGGGAGGCCGGCAAGTTATGCTGTTTATCCCGAGGGATGCCTCATTCCCAGACCGTGTTTCAAAGACCGGGGAAGGAATTTGGAGGTTGTTGCTAGCCAGGCCAAATGCGCTTGCCCTCTGCTGCTATTCCATGACCTATCGGTGGATCTGGGAGCTCTTCCAGGGTGGGGAAAGCGTGGATTTAGAGCCAGGAGAAATGGTTTTGAGCTATCTCTCCATTATACTGCGAAGTTTTCCACCTTGGGCAGATTTCCTTATCTCTCAGTACCTTGATGTGGTATCTTGTTCTGTACCACGGGGATAAAGGAGTCTTATTTTTCAAGACCGAGCTTAGCATTCCATGAAACGACACACATGCATGCTGAAAAGCCACTAAAAGGTCATTCCAATCATGATGCACCAAAGCAAAGAACGAGTAGATAATTCACTCAAATGCATGAAGCATCATTCAGTTCAGTGCACTCTAACGCAACCCCAACCTATCTACTGGCCACGTTTCTGTTAAATCCAGCATGTGTTCAGCTTTGTGAGGGTTAGAAGGTCTGGAGCAAGGTCATTGCCCTGGAGGAGTGACCAGCTTGCCGTGCAGGAGCAGAGCAAGGCAGACAGCAGGCACTGAGATTCTCAAGGTCGTGGGGGATTTTCTTCAGTTCAGCTGGTACGTATTCACGTGACCATGTCCCAGTCCTCAGATAGATTACTTCACGAGCTACAACCACTAAAGAAGTATTTCTCCTTGTAGTTTGCTCATGGGGAACCTTAGTCTCCCATAGGTAAGTGAGTTTTTCAAGATTATACCATTAGCAAGCTCCGAGATTTTCCAGTTTCAGGCCTTATGATTCCTCCGTGGTCCATCTGTGCCACACATGGCACGCATCCTGCTTTACCCACAGGAAGATGCTATTTTGAAAGAGGACCTGCCGGCATTGGGAAACCTCACGTAGACACACACCTGTTTCCACGTAGATAATGTCTGCTGTAATGGGCTGAATGTCTGCGTTGCCCTTCACCCCCACATTCGTAGGTTAAAATCCTAATTCCCAATCTGATGCCTTTGGGAGATAATGAGGTCAGGAAAGTGGGGGTTCTCGTGAATGGGATTAATGGCCTTAAAAGAAGGACCCCGGAGAGTTCTCTGCTCACATGAGGCTACAAAAAAAAACACACACAAAAAACAGTAAGTTCATCTGTGGCCCAGTAAGAGGGCTTGGAGCAAACCCCACTGTGCTGGCACTCTGACCTCAGACTTCCGCCTCTAGAAGGGTTGTTTGTAATCCACCCAGTCTGGGGGCTTTGACTGACAGACGAAGGTATCTGCCAGGAAGGAGGGCGGGATCTCAAAGCTCTCAGTGTCCCCGGGAGCCATTGCAGGTCAGTCGCCTCACTCACTTCACAGAGAGCAAGCAACCTCGTGTGTTCCAAGTCCAGTGAGAGCATTTGGCAGGAAACAGGTTGGCTGACATCTGACTACCCTCCTGCACTCACAGCAACCCACAGGCATGGGTGTGAAATGGCTCACGTCTAATATTCCCTGTGAAGTGTGAACACGCTGGAGAAGGAGATGAGCGACACGCAGTGTAGACCCAGCTCTGCCAGCAACAGGTTGTGATTCCCCCTCGCTGGGACTCTTCTCACCTGTAAATGGAACTAATTTGTTTGTGGACCCCCTGAGGATGGCTGTGTCTCCCTCTCACACCTCCTCCCTCTGTCCTTTTCCTCCTCTCCCTGCCTGCTTTTCCTTTCTAGCATTTTCCTGCAGTGAAGGGTTGCACACCTCCCTGGTGCAAGCCTATTAACTGGGCAGAAATAGTCTCTCTTCTCATGGAGCTTGGAGCCAACGAAGGCCAGGCAGCCACAGAAGGTGTGATGTGTGCTCTGATCTGGACACATACACACACTTCCTGTGTCCTCCCAGAGTAGGGAGCCCCCAACCCAGTCATGTGCCAGGAATCAAACCATGATTCATAGGTCAACCTGGTTCATAGGTCAACCACTCAACGACTGAGCCCGCCGGCTGGGCATTCTTGTTGTTTTCTGATTTTAAAATTATACCTGTTCGTGTTAAAAAGAAAAATCAAACGGCACCAAATGTGTAGACAAACAGGTGTGTATTCTCAGTGCGTCACGAGGGGCCTACCGCATAATGGATGCTTAGAATACGTGGTTTTGACTGACAGCACAAACCAAAGAACAAAGGAATGAGGATGTTGCATTAAAAGAACTGAGGTCTTCTAGCTTTTTGATCAAATGTATGTGACCACTGTGCTGCAGCTTAGTACCTCTTACAGCCTTCAAGGGTCTGCTTCTCTCTTCTTGGGGTTTAGTCATTCAACGGGTATTTGTAAATATTCACGCCCAGGCACTGTCCGAGGGTTGGGTAAATGACATTCCGCAGCAGAATCTAAGACCCTGCATGCAAGGAGTTCACATTTCGGAATCAGAATGGGAAACGGACCACGAGCAAGCAAGCAACTGCCTGTCACACAGATCCAGGCCCTGACAAGTTCAAGTAAGATGTCAGAGGGTGACGGGGATCTGTCTTCAGGAAGGCTGTCAAGGAGGCGTCTCCGAGGAGGGGACCTCTGAGTGGAGATCTGAATGAAGTGGTGCCCTATTAAAAACAAGCTCTCTGCACCCCCAAGTTGTTGTGAGTCCAATGCTGGCTCTTCCATTTCGTGCCCAAACTTTCCCCCGAGGCTGATAGGATCTTTGCAGTGGCCCCGCCATGTGGACCTGTCATCTTCATTTGATAAGAGACGGGTATCTTCTCACCTCACCAGGTGTCGCATTGCCAGACATTGAAAATTAGTGGGCTTGCTTTTTATGGAGCTCAAATGTGTCTACCTTCCCACTGGCAGCCTCCCAGTCTGCTCTCAGCACTGCTGCCTGCACCATCTTCTCCCCATGAAATGACGGTGCCACTTCAATGCATAAACTCAGGCAGCGTCTTTCTGTGGACATACACACCTGAGTTATACATGAGGTAATACGGCAAGAACAGATGCCAGCTTGGTCCATGCAATGCTCTGGCATAAGTGCCCTTATATCCTTGCAACCCCTCCCATGCCAGCTGAATGCAGGGGACCATGAGGGCCTGGGGACAACGGAGCCACAATCTGTTGGAAGAAGTTCTGGGTCCCAAGGTGACCAAGTAAAAGAGAGAAACCCATGGACTTAGTCACTTTCCCGGACTGTCTACTTGAACTAGAAACAGCCTTCGATGTGGTTGAGGCAATACCTATTCAAGGTTCATTCTGTAGCTGACCCGAGTTTGGGTTTAATTCTGCTGCAGCAAGTCTAAGGAGGGGGACTAATGCACCCCGGAGTAGAACAATGCATCTCACAGGGATGCACATAACTTTCCATGCCTCTATGTCCTATGGCAGACACTGTACAGTGGTACCTCGAGATACGAGTTTAATTCGTTCCGTAACCTTGAGGCATGGGAAACTATGAGACGCTCCAGTCGAGGTAAACTGGTGGGTCATGTGCAGCCGGCAGATGCACGCGATGACTCCTATCTCAAATGTTGCTCGTATTTCAAAGCAAAAATCGCTCCCTCGATGGCTCGTATCTCAAAAATCTCGTATGTTAGGGCACTCGTATCTCGAGGTGCCACTGTATTTGCAAACCTGTCCTAATGCTTACAATTGATTTCTGTAAAACCCATGGGCTCCCAAAAGACAAAATGAGGGAAAATACAAATACATGTATAATCTTTTGTAAAACTATGTTTACAACTTAGAGTCTGTGAGTCGGCACATAGTAGGTGCTATGGCAGCAGATGGACAACCAACATCTGTCCAGTGAGTAAATGGCTGAGCTCTGAGGGGCTTTACCCACCAAGTGGCTGAACAGTCGTGCCCTTTGGCAGGTCTCTTACTTGTGAATATTGTCTGCGGATGGCAACACAACTCAGAGAGACCTTGAACGTTATCCAATGCCAAGGGAACTATCTGATTTCTGGCCAAACAAAGACAGGAGAACAGTAGCTAAAAATGGTTCCCCACACCTGTTTTTATTTCCATGGAGATTTTAATTATACCATTTGAATGATGTATCTTTTGAAAAAGATGTTGTGGAGAAAACTGCCACAACGTGACCGGACCTTGAGTCCTAGCCCAACCCATCTGTTCAGCCTATAATGTTGGGCGTTGCCTTCCTTGGGAAGGCCCTGGTTGTGGACACCTGAGATTTGATGGGGAGAGCAGACATTTGTTTTCAAAATGTCTCAAGCCCTTTGCCAGACACAGGGATGTGCTCTTCACACACACACACACACACACACACACAGCAAATGAACTGCAGAGTTCAGTCTCTGAGCTGCTACTCTGAGAAGAGGTGGGCATGGTGACCTTGGGGGGTTTAGGCAGAGCTGCACAGTCACCAGCCTCTCTCTCTTTTTAAGTAAGTTTTATTCTGGACATGGACTAAATTTCAGTTATACAGTGGTACCTCGAGATACGAGTTTAATTTGTTCCGTAATCTTGAGGCGTGGGAAACTATGAGACGCTTGAATCGTGGTAAACTGGTGCGTCGTGTGCAGTTGGCCGATCCTCGAGATGACTCCTATCTCAAATGTTGCTCATCTTTCAAAGCAAAAATCATTCGGTTGATGGCTCGTATCTCAAAAATATCATATGTTGGGGCACTCGTATCTCGAGGTACCACTGTAGTCGAGGCTATCATGTGGTATCTGCAAAGGTAACAGTTCTTAACTCACTTATTGCTTATCTTCACCCCTTTACCCACAGATCTACGGGAGATTACCAAGAGGCAAATAATGGAACAAGAAAAAAAGGTAAAGCCCCATTGATGGTTAGAACAATAAGCCTTGCACAATGAGATGAGTAACGATAATATCCAGGTGCGCATGCTAACGTTTGGCACTTGTGTGGTGAAACAGCGATTTAGGAAATGAAGACAATGTCCTTAACACGGAAAAGACTATGTTAAAATCAGCCGCCAACTGCAGACATAAAAGTATCAATGGCATAATGCTCCGGGCATGCTCTCTGAAATCAGAAAGGAACAGCGATGCCTCCTCTCACAATGACGACCTCACACCTTCTGGCAGATGTTTGCATTGTGTTGAATCAGGTTGACTTACGAAACGGCAGGTATTGTGCAGTGTTGGGGACAAAATGGGGTGCACAATTGAAGATGGGGCCTGGCCTCCCAGTGCCGATAAGGGAGGAAGATATTCATCATGTAACCCACACACAACATGGAAAAATGGCATTCGTGGCAAATGCTACAAAGGAGAGCTCCAGGGCGCCGTGATCGTATGTGACTGGGACATTTGACACAGATGAAAGGCTTTCCGGAGAGAGGAGCACAGGGCACAGGAGGGAAGGGGCCAGGAGTTTGCTAAGTGAAGAGGGGGATGCGGAATAGCGTGTAGAAATGACAATTTGGAGGGGTGGTGGAAGGCCAGCGGGGCTGGAGCGTGGAGAGGGGGGTGTTGCTGTGAACTGAGGCTGGTGAAATCAGTAAGGACCAACCTACAGGGATGGAAGGGTGCAGCAGGGAGCTGTGTGTGTATGATGAGAGGAACAGAAAGACGCTGGCTGAGTTTATGCATTGAGGTGGCACCATCATTTCAGGGGGAGAAGATGGTCCAGGCAGCAGTGCTGAGAGCAACTGGGAGGCTGCCAGCGGGAAGGTAGAATTGCTCCGGGCATTCTTGATGTGTAAGGAAGCGATGGTGTCAGTGAGATGAGAGTTATTGGGACCTTGAACAAGAGTGATAATGGTGACGGGCAGAGAGAGAAGCGGGCAGGTCCAACCAGCACAACAACCTGTGAAGGAGAATTAAGGAAAGAATATTGGGAGGAAGAGGCACAATGCCCTCATTGACTGGCAATACAGTTATTTACCCAAACCAACTAAGATAATCCATGAGTGTTTCTTTTACATTATTAAGAGACAAATTATCTAATATTATATGAAAATCCTATATTACAGCAATAAACAGGTGCTATAATAACATTATTTATAAACAAAAAAATATAAAATAAGCAATAGTATCCTTAATAAGGAATGTGGGAAAAGCAAAAACAAAAAGAAAAAACCTGGGCCCTTTATTGACTGATATAAAAAAAAGACCCAAGTGGGTCAGAAAAAGTAAAAAAAAAAATCTCTTAATAGGAAGATGGCTATCATAAAAGTATCAATTCTTTCAACACTGATTTATAGGTTGAATAGAGTACTAATGTCAAAGATTCCATAATGATTCAAAATCCTCTCCAATAAAAGAGTAATATGCAAATTGACCATACCTCTGCTACACCCACAAGCCATGCCCACCAGCCAATCAGGAGCAAGTATGCAAATTAACCCAACCAAAATGGCTGCAGCCACAAAATGAGCAGGAGGCTTGGGTTTCCCCAGCAATGGAGGAAGCCAAACTTCCCACACACCCTGGCCAGCTCAGGCCATCACTCAAGGCTACAAAGTTTCAATTATAGAAAAAAAGTAAATCCTAACAAAAATGGCTGAGGCTAGGAGAGGAGGGGAGTTGGGAGGGACCAGGCCTGCAGGGGAGAACAGTTGAGGAGAACCATGTCTGCAGAGAAGAGCAGCTAGGGGTGAGCAGGTCTGCAGGGGAGGGTAGTTAGGGGCAAACAGGCTGGCAGGGGAGCAGTTAGGCATCAATCAGGCTGGCAGGGGAATGGTTAGGGAGTGTTCAGGCTGGCAGACAGAAGTGATTAGGGGCAATCAGGAAGGCAGGCAGGTGAGCAGTTGGGAGCCAGCAGTCCTGGATTGTGAGAGGGATGTCCGACTGCCTGTTTAGGCGTGGTCCAGGTAGGATTGGACCTAAACAAGCAGTTGGACATCCCTCAAGGGGTCCCAGATTGGAGAGGGTGCAGGCTGGACTGAGGGACACACCCATCCCCCCCAGCACAAATATATCAGGCCTCTAGTATATTGATAAAATAATTTAATTCATGTGGAAATAAACAACTTAAATTTTTGATGTTTGTTTTAAATTGTTGTTTTTAAGAAAAATGATGTGGAGAAACTTCCCTCATCCTTAAGATATCAAGCTTGTTGAAGCTATAATCATTTAAGAAATTATATATAATTGAGTTCAAGACTCAACTACCATTTTAATGAGAAAGAGAAGATGTGGCTTTGAAAGAGATGGGGGTTGGGTTTAACATTATGGTTTCAGAAAAAACTTCCATAGATGTCTTGTTTTGAGCCATGATGGTTGATCAAAATTATCACAGCGGGGGAAAAAAAATTCACGAATTTTTAAAGTTTTGAATTTAGAAATTTTAACTCAAACTCATCAAAGTCTGGACTCAAACTCATCAAACTCCTTTGTGAACGGCTATCATTAATAAAGTATAAATTTTACTTCAACGCTTTCCTTTGCAAATAGAAGGCAAGAAACACCATACTACAAGGGTTTTGTAATATTCCTCCTCAGCTGTAGCTATTGCCCAATCTGGTTATAAAGTGATGAGTCTATAAAGTGAAGACGTACTCTGTCTCCACAGGGTGCTCCCATTCCTTGTCCCATATGTCCTTAATAGTTTTAATTTTACATGTTCCGTGTTCCCCTGAACAACTGATTCAGAAGTAGGTGGGCATACACACACATTTGGGCATTTTCAGCGCATTTAAATGTGGCTCCATGGGAAGAAACACGAACACATTTTCTCGCCCCGTTCTCCACCCACAGTGACTAATTCGCTCCTGTCACATATTCAGAGTAACACAGCTCAAGAGAATCCTCTGAAGTTTATGCATATTTCCGCATGGTTCCAATTTAACTTGTTTCCTACGAGAACTACCATTCTAAATGTATTTAAGCGACGAAACGCCAAACGTCACCTTGGCCTTGAGAAGGGGAAACGCAGATCACTACAACCATTTGGTTCATAAGACTTTTATGAGAATGTGTGTCAGGCCCTCTGAGACGTGTGGTATACAGGGAGACATGGAGCAGGCCCGTGTCTGTCTCCTAGGACTTCACAGTCTATGAACAAAACAACACACACACACACACACACACACACACACACTCACAAAACAGTCAAGGGCTGTGTGAGCCCTCACACTCTTGTGAAGGTCCCCTTGACCAATGCGACCAATGTTTTTCTTTGCCCATGGGTGCTTGTCCCATATGAAGCTAGAGTTTGTTCTGGAAGAAATGACACAACCTGATGGGAATCAAACCTAATACTCTAGATTTGGTCTCTGGCAGCCACAACCCATAGAGACTATTCTTTCCAGTCTACAACTGGGTAACCATTAAATTGTTTGGGGCTGGGGGGGAAGGTGGGGTGTTTGCGACATTAGTCCGAATGTAATACTAATGCTAATTTCTAATTCAATTTAAATGAAACTTAATCTTTCCAAGAGTTCTCACTCTTGAAACTGTGAGGGTCGGTAGAATGCACCACTGATGGTTAGTAGTGAGGAGTTTTATTTGTCTGAGGCCATTCTCTCCACTGTTCTTGCTCGAGAAAACTTGTGTTTGGGAGAATGAAGAGTAGAGACCAGCACTCAAGAGTGAGGAAATGATTAGATACAGTGGTACCTTAAGATACGAGTTTAATTTGTTCCCTAACCTTGAGGCGTGGGAAACTATGAGACGCTCCAGTCGAGGTAAACTGGTGGGTCATGTGCAGCCGGCCGATCCGCGCGATGACTCCTGTCTCAACTGTTGCTCGTATTTCAAAGCAAAAATCGCTCACTTGACGACTCGTATCTCAAAAAAATCTCATATGTTAGGGCACTCGTATCTCGAGGTACCACTGTATTTCTGTTCTGGCCCAATTATTGCCTCATCTGGTCATAACAGTCACACCTCCACTTGGAGCTATAAAGAATCAGGAAATGATACATAGCTTTCACGCCTTCTATGAAAGTCTCATTCACCCCTCTGTTAATGTGACTCTTAATAAAGACCTGGATAGTTCACCCATTAGTAGTAATTCCTTTGGATGGGCTCTCTCTTTCCATTGTTTTGGCTTCCATCAGCATAAAGGAGACAAGAGGTGGAGCAAGGTAGAAGCTACCCTGAATGACCCACACCTACAATCATTTCTACCCCATTCCGTGTGTTTAGAGGTCACCCGCTCAGTTCAGCCATACCCATGGACAGGGGCCTCACTGTCCACCTCTGGAGGGGGAAGTATCAAAGCATTGGCGCGCAGAGTATAAAACCACCGCCCCAGAGAAAACGCGGCCTGGGTCCTGACATCCGAGATGAGTTCGCCGGAGAGGAATCACGTTGTCACTGGAGAGCGTTAGCGCACAAAAGTGACACTCCGCGATGACAATAGACTTGGATGACTCTGAAGAGGGGCGGGGATTGACTGGGATTTAACCAAGGCTCGTGAATAAAAGCCTTCATTAGGTTGGTTTCTCGGCCACGGAGAAGGGAGGGGGGAGAGCACCTTCTCTAGTAGGGTGGTGGGAAGTGGGAGAACACCCCGCTTACCACTTAACCCAGTAACACGCAATAAATACTACCCTGTTTCCCCGAAAGTAAGACATCCCCCGAAAATAAGACCTACTTCCCGTTTTGCCTCTCGCTGTCATAGAAGGCATCCCCCCAAAAATAAGACCTCCCCGGTCATCCGGCCTCCCCCGAACAGAAGGCCTCCCCGAAATAGAAGGCCCCCACAAAGCTACCGTCAGGCGTCTGACTCCTGATTTAAAGAGACCTCACCCTGCCTGAAACAGCTCTGGCTGCGCTGCGGCCCATCCGTGAGCTGGTTTGTGATGACAAGGACTACGGTACCATCTACAGCAGCGGTTCTCAACCTTCCTAAGGCCGAGACCCTTGCATACAGTTCCTCATGTGGTGGTGACCCCCAACCATGAAATTTTGCTACTGTTATGCATCTCGATGTAAATATCTGCATTTTCCGATGGTCTTAGGCGACCCCTGTGAAAGGGTCGTTCGACCCCCAGAGGGGTCGTGACCCACAGGTTGAGAACCGCTGGTCTACAGGTCATACATTTCCTTTTTTTGTTGTTGTTGTTCAACGATAAATGTGTACCGTCTTCTTCTTCAAGGAAAAATAAGACACCCCCTGAAAATAAGCCCTAGCGCGTTTTTGGGAGCAACAATGAATAGAAGACACTGTCTGATTTTCGGGGAAACAGCGTCTGATCATCCAAATAACACTCACCCCATTTGGGCTGGCCCTGTGGCCACAGAGCACCCAGGTCTCCGTTTGAAGGGGAGACCGTTTTCCTCCTGGTCAGAAGGACCAGCTTTTTACGAGTCGTCTCCTAACCGGGCCCAGGGTTCCAGAGAGAGACCGGCATTCTTGAGCTTGAAAGACAAGCACAGAGTGGTACCTCGCCTTCCCCCTCTCCCCTCCCCACCCCTTCGCCCCCCCCCGACCCCCCCAGTCCAAGGCTTCATCCCCGGGAACCTCGAGAGGAGAGCTGGCAAATACTCGAAGCAGATAAAAGATAATTGAACAAGGAGCGAGCAGTAAAGGGTGACAAAGTGCTATTTCCATAATAAGCTTATCTGAGTCCCCTTTTCTCAGAGCCCCGAGTTCCCGGGCAGGGTGTGGATTTGGCCGCGGTAGAGAAA